>PVKZ01004256.1:0-90959 GCA_004027375.1 Macroglossus sobrinus | reverse complement strand
CGTATTTATACAGCTGAGACAAAGGGGGGCAGGTCTACTTAGGTGGGCGGGTGTTTGGCACAATCTTATTGGTTCTTAGCAGGTGGGGTGAGGAGCGGTGAGGGTCGCAGGAAGCGGGGGGCAGGGAGGAGGTAGGTACGCACAGCGATAGCCTATCACCAGAGCACCAGCAGCCATGCGTGGGCGGCGGGGCGTTCCCGGAACAACTGAGACCGTAAGGGGGGTGTACTGTTAAGTAAACGGGAAGCTCAAGCATGGTTCTGGGCTCCCACAAGAGAATGCGGTAGAACCAGAGCTACAAACACATTTTGTTCTCACTCTAATATTAAAAGGCATTATCTCTTTATGAGTCTGTAAATGCATATTTTAATCAATTTCATTTTAATTGCTAGGTAGAGATTTCCTCTCAAGTGTAGAAAACCTATTTTTAGGTTTCTCTTAATAATTTGCTTTTTCCCTAGAGTAAATCTTTCCTTCATTGCAAGTCATCCTTGTTCTATTAGTGTTGACTTACATTTACACATACCAAAATACATTTATGTTGCCATAATCAACATTATTTTTAATTTTCTGCTTATAGAATTAGCCTCAAAGAAACAGGAAAGAACCCAATTATTGAGTAGGTACATACAATATTTGTAGTCTTTCTCCCCTTCTCCCACCTTACAGCAGCCTTCACTGCCAAGCTAGCAAATCATCTTTAATATTGAACCCCTTGTTACCTTGTTCAGAGTCAAGATGCTGATACAAATAAACCAATTCTTTTTAATTTGTCCTTAGTAGCAATGAAAAGTTACCCCCATCACAATAACAATAATATCAACAAAGTAACATTTGTACAATACTTATGATTGACAAAAAGCTTCCACAACATAATTCCAGTTGAAATTTCAAATCATGACCCACATGTGGGAACTTTGACTACGTGAAAGGTAGTAAACTATTGCAATCCTTTAATTTCTTAGCCCCCTAAAACACTTAGGACCCAATGAAACCCCAATCTCACACTTGGAGGGAATGTGAGGGGAGGTGTGTTTTGGAAAGATATTAGCACTTGATTCTGCTCAACTCTAAAGCCA
Organism: Macroglossus sobrinus; assembly: GCA_004027375.1. NCBI lineage: Eukaryota > Metazoa > Chordata > Mammalia > Chiroptera > Pteropodidae > Macroglossus > Macroglossus sobrinus. The sequence goes on along the minus strand of PVKZ01004256.1, from coordinate 89,880 downwards.
TGAAAAAATTTTAAAAGAGGAGTTAATGGCTGTGGTTTTCCTTTAGTATTGGGAGCAGGTTTGTATTTAGACTCCTTTATTTCATGAGTATGTTGGACTCGTCAATACATATTGTTCTTATTCTATTCCTACTTTGTGATTACAAAGCTGAGCATTTACTGTACTATAGCCAGTCATCAATGATGTATTAACAAACTCTGGTCATTTCTTTATGAATTAATATTATGTATCGCCAACATATTTAAATTACTTAGTGAAAAAATGATTGACATTGCACAGTAAGCCATAAAACACATTAAAAATGTCCCAGTCAGATTAAAATATGATGACCTGGAAGAGTCATCATAAATAAACAGAAGAGTTCATTCTGGGCAATTTCAAAAGTATGTATTTGAGTAAGAAGAAAAAAAAAATCTCAATAGAGATTAAAACCAGGAAAAACATAAATCACCTATTGAAAAGCAGGTCAATCTGGGTCCTAAACTTATAAAATTGAGAGACCCCAATTAAGAAAAATGATACAAAATTATTATTATAAAATTAGGTACAAAAGTTAATGTTTATTATGAACTTTGGGTGATAATGATGTGTCAGTGTAGGTTCATCAGTTGTAACAAATGCATCACTGGTGGGGGATGTTGATAATGGCAGAAGCTGTGCATGAGTGAGGGCAGGGGGTATATGGGAATCTCTGTACCTTTCACTCCATTTTGCTGTGAACCTAAATTTGCTCTTAAAATAAAATTTACTTTTAAAAAGTTAATATTTATAATAATTATAATTGCTACACAATTACAATTACAAACACAAACAAATTCTGATAAATTCATTTTGCTTTATTTTCACCAGAATTTTTTTTTAAATATGGTACATTTATAATTTTATACACTTCATATTGAGTATATTCCTACTAAGAAGATTTTTTTTTCCGAAAAGGCTCAACGAAAACCAAATTCTCTGCCTGCAATATTAACATCTAATGAGTGGAAGAATTTTCTACAGACTAGTTTCTTACACTATACATTTCAAATGAAGTTTCTTCTCCACTACCTACGTACTTCAGGTACCAGGCCTAGTGAAGTATATTCATTGTGAATCAAGATGTACCACTCTTTTATGTTTCAGTGCTGGGTGAGTTTGCCCCAGGAGGTAGAAGCAGAAGGTATTCCTGGAAGTGATAACAATTATACATGAAGTAACTGTAAACCACATAAAAATATCACCCTAACTTCAGAATGAATGTACCTCCTAACCTCCAAATACACTGATTATTCTAAAGAAGTTTGGAATTCAACATTTAACATCATTGAACTCACACACACTATTAACCAGTGTGGGAAGTACAAAAATGTTTAAGGCAGCATCTCTGACCCATAGAAACTCACCTACAATCTCCTTATGAGACAAAACTCAAGAAAGGAATTGATAAATGCTATAAGAGGTATACTGATAAAAATTATTTGCAATTTTATAGGAAAAGCTAATTTCTTTTGAAAGAGAGTATCAGAAGGCTTCAAGGAAGAGGTAGCATTTGAGCTAGACTTTGAAACTTCAATAGAAATTAAAGAAAAAAATCCAGATGGAATCACCTCAGAGCATATTTGGGGAGCAACATGAAGTTTATCCAGCTGTGAATGGGAATAATAAGTGGGAAATACTTTGAAGTTCAATTTCCAGGTTAGAGGCTACATACTAGCAATATTTCCGTTCAAATGAACTTTGTTAAAGGAGTACATCTGTGGGAGACATTGCAATCTCCTTCAGATGCCTAAGGAAAGAAAAAGAAATGATTTTAACTAGTATCGTTTAAGTGTGGTCTTGCAGGAAACAAGAGGGTGAACTTGTCACCATTTCTGCTATTTTCTTCTTTCCTCTTTATCCAGAATATAGTTTCCACTTTTGGATATCAACAAAATCTTCTTAAGATCTTAGACAAAAGTTATGTCCCCAAAAAGACTTCTTTAGCACACCTTACCTCACTTTGCCGGCTCTTGCATTTCACATCCTGTCCCACTCTCAATTCCAATCCTGCTTTCCACCTGCATCCTGTCTCTTATCTGTTCTCCACATAGCAATCAAGGATTCTTTTCTCTTCTTCTTTTAACTTTCCATTTTGAAATATTTACAGATTCACAAGAAGTTGCAAAAATAACAGAGAGAGAGGACCCATGTCTTCTCCAGTGGTAGCATCTTGCACAACTATAGTATAACATCGAAATCAGAAAATTGACATTGGTACAATCTATAAACCTTACTCAGATTCCACCAGTTTTACACATACATGTGTGTGAGAGAGAGAAAGAAAGAGAAAGAAAAAGAAAGAGCAATCCTTCTAAAGCCTAGAAGATGATGTAATTTTGCTCTAAATCCTCCAAAGTCTTCCTATCTCACTCAAAGCAAAAATGCAAGGGTTTGGGTTTACAAGGTCCTAAGTCACCTTCTCTGCTCAACTCCACCTCTTTGAATTCATTGCTACCAGTGCCCCCTCATTATCTCACTCCAAACACACTGGCCTTTGTGTCATTCTTGAGGTCTTTGCATACAGTAAGTTCCTCTACCTGAAATATTCTTCCCCCAGCTGTGGTACTCTTCCTCTCTTCATTTAGGTGTGTCTTCAAATATTACTCCTTCAGAAAGGATTTTCCTGATTTCCTTATAACTTAGCATCTTCCTTCATTTTCTCTCTCTTTGCTTTTATTTTTCTTCAGAGCACTTGTCACCAGGTGACATAATCTATTAGTTTGTTTTTAAATTTTTCTCACACTAGAATGAAACTTCATAGAATTAGAATCTTGTTTTATTTATTGTGGTACCCCAGGTACCTAGAATGTCTGGCATATGGAAAGTGCCATTAAAATATTCGTTGAATGAGTGAATATTCAATTTATAATTGTTTTTAAACTTGTCACTTTCCATATGTTCTATCCCCTTACCATAGTGCTAGGTGAATTCACATTAATTGTTACAGTCTCAGAGACTGGATTTTTTACTTAAATTTGAGCAAAAACCTGGTTAAAATTTTCCATTTAAAACATTTTATTGACTCTTTTTGTCCCTTTTCTTCTTTCCCTTGTTTCTTCCCATTTTTTCTTGTTCCCACTATAAAATGTCAGGTGTAGGTGATGAGAAATAGAGTATTTTAGGGGATTTTTGCATTTGCATAGAGAAAAATGTACGACTTGTATAGGTGTGTTCAGTGGTGGGGTCTTAGTCACAGCCATGCCTAGTTGCAGAGGACAATGGGAAAGTACTTAGTGTTTTCATCTTCTGTAGTGAGACAAAGGTTCAATCTCATAAGGTGGGAGATGCCCAAACCTTGGAAAAGGTGCAAATGGAACTAAGAAAGTCAATGGTCCATGATAACTAGGTGGTTAAATGGTGAGATCCTCTAGCCATACTTTATGTGCCCGTTGGCATCTGGCTGAGATCCTTAATTGAAAAAAGAGAATATTAGAAGTTTGACCTCTCTAGGTTACTGAGGTTGCAGCACTCCCACCCACAGTGGAGACTGGGCCTGAGTAACTTCAGAAGCACGTGAAAGCATCCATGGCAGCCCAGACCAGGGCAAGCATCTGGGTTGGGGGCTTTGTTGCTGGACTGCAGAGGGGTGAGTGGCTATGGTCCTGGTGGGGTTCCTAGCTTTTATGTCTCACTCAGATTAGCCCAGACTCAGGGAAGCCACCCTCAAGGCTGACTGATAGCCAGCCAAGATGTTTCAGCATCTCCGGGCATTTCCAGTCCACTGAAAGCACACTGGTGCAGGCCATTCCTGCCAACACTAACGAACCAGATCAAGGGAGGGGAACTTTGACCTATAGTCTAACTAGATTCAAGCCTCATTTTAATTTCTGATCACTGGAAAAGTTGCCAAGAGACCATAGTGTTAAATAAATGAATAAACTTGCACTACAGGTTAAGTTGTTGTCTCACTTTGATAGGCAGTGAGATAATGACCAAATCTATATGACAACCAGTCCAGGAAGCTAAAACACAACACTTTCAGCAATCGGCTTAGAACATCAATATTAGGTCAACTGCCACATTCCCAACTTTTTGCCCCCACTTCCAATTCAGGATCAACCAAATATGCTGCCTAAACCAATCACACAGGATACCCTGCTCCTGGTTAGTCTGCCTTCAGCTTCTATGCCAACAACCTATAATCAGAGCATAGCTGAAGCCTTCCCCTTTATTTTACTCTAAAGCTTCCCCACTCCCCTGCCTGGCTTTAAGTCTCTGCCAAACATAAGTAATAGTGGCAAAATCTCTTGTTAGAGCAAGCTCTGAACAAATAACCTCTGTTCTCATTTGGATGAACTTCATTTGTTTTCACATTAGGTAAATACTAAATGAATCACTTCTCACAGTTAGGTATAGTATTACACACAAGTAGTCTAGCATAATAATCTAGGATTAATGATCTGCCAAGGGCCCACATCTTCTCTCAGGAGAACCCAGACGCCCTGGGAGCGAGAGGTGGAACAACCAACTAACCTGAGAATTGAGCTCACTGCTTGAATCTGAGACTGAACCAGAGAAATAAAAAGCCTTTTTAGAACCTAAGGAAAGTTCTTCCTTAGCAGGGATTACTAATCTGATCCTTATAATTAGCCCCTCTGTATGCCTATTTACATGTCGTTCCCTGTTCACATGGATAAGAAGAACTACCAAACATTGTACCATAGACAACTGTGCATTTCAAAGTGTTTTGCCCATTATTCTTAGCAAGAAAATATTTTACTTTCTGGTTCAGTATATTACTAAAAAAAGGGTCATAAAAGAGTACTTAACACTCACTATGTGTAATGTTCTGTGATAATTTTCTATCTTACACTGTATATTTAATCACATTAAATATAAATAAATCAATCATTTTAATATAAAATGCTTTATTAAAGATATACTCAGCTACAGTCTGGAAGCTTTCTGAAGGTGCATAGGGATGCTGAATCGAAATACAGGTAAGTTTCCCTTTGACAGTAAATTTGTTCTTAAACATTCTTTGCATTTAAGGTGGGGAAATCATTGAAAGAACTCCTCTGGTACAGTAGTTCTCAAACTTTAACTGCAGGAGAATCACCAGAAAGGCTTATTAAAACTCAGATTGCTGGGCCCCACTCCCAAGGCTTCTGCTACAGACAGTACAGGGAGCCTGAAAATCTGCATTTCTCACAAGTTCCAGGTGACGCTGATGCTGCTAGTCTGGGAACCACACTGCTCTGTTGAATCATTTTTGTAAATCAAATACCTTTTTTGAGCATTGAATAACTACTTCTGAATTCATCTGTTTGTCATATGTCGAGTTTACCAAAGCAAAGTGGACTGCACTGGTTGGATATGTGTGAATGTAATTTGTGTACAAGCAGTTCAAGAATTAAGGGAGACAGTCAGCTTGCTGATTCCTTCCACCAGCCACTCCGCAGCTTCTTTTCAGTTATTTAACCACTCAGTTGTTTATTTGGGCCCCTGTGCCAAGAGCTGTGCTAGGCTCTGGATTATAGTCAGCCTGAGTATTTTATGAGAAAACATTTCCCTTCAGACAGCTGTAGAAGAATGCTGAAAACCTTTTTTCTGTGCTTTTAAAACCATTTAGTCCCTGATGGGTGAGGATCAGGTGCCCTTCCAGAAACAGAAAGATGACAAAAGCAGACAACTACTGTATGTTTTAGAGCTCCTCATCCACAGGTCTTTGAAAGCAGTATTTTCTAAACCTCCTCTATGAGTTGCAGAACATCTGGGTGCTGGTTAAAATGACCACTCCCAGGCCCTTAGTGATTCTGACATAGTGAGTGGGGATGGGGCCTGGTTGTTGTATTTTTAGCAATTGCTTGGGATGAGTCTCAAAATCAAAGGAGTATGAGAAACTCTGTTTTAAACTATCTCTAAATATAATATAGAGCCCAGAATTATATTAATTCAAAGGAGAAGGTATTCACAACAATTCCATCATCCTCAGACTTTGCTGCATATAGGAATCTCTTGAGAAACTTAAAATATTTCCAATGTCTAGGCTGTTCTCTATACCAATTATATCAGAATATTCCTCCCCACTTCCTCCTGTGATTCTAATTGGCAACCAAAATTTAGAACCAGTACAGTCATTTATATAAGTTAAGCCCCTCTTCATCTTGAAGAACCTTTCACAGTCTCTTTCCTTGTTTTTGCCTCCCATCACCATGAAAACCTACATCCTGTTTAAGTGAGGGGGCTTAAGTGTTAAGGCAGGCAAAGTCTCATCAGGTGATCTTGAGGGCCCTTGATCTGCTGAGGCCAGCAGCCTATTGGCTTTTGAAAGCTGTTTACTGGATCAGAACCCCAAAGCTTGGTGGCTTCGGGGGTTCTGCTCAAAGCTATAGAGTAATGCCTCTCAAACTTTAATGTGTGTATGAATCCTCTAGGGATCTTATTAAAATGAAGGTTCTGATTCACTAAGTCCGGGATGAGTTCTGTGCCACCACATTTCTACCAAGCTCCAAGTGATGCTTATGCTACTGAACCATGAGTGACACTTTGTGTAGCAAGCTACAGATCTTTCCCCATATCTTGTGTAAATGGATGTAAGTATATAGTGATGGCAAATAGTCCAAATTGAAGGGAATGGTAACTATGACTCTCCTGTAGGTAGAATGCTATAAAGCCTATAAAGCATCCTAAAGGGCAGTATTTGAGGAAACAAAGGTGAAAAAAACCTATAGACCAAACTGACTTGAGATAAACTAAAGAATATGTATAACAATATAATACAATATAGAAAGATATGTCTAGAGAGTAGGTGGAGGAAAGCAGGACAGCACAAAAAGAACTTGGGCTTCCAGATCAGTTTAAATTCAAACCTTGGCTCTACCACTCACTACCTATGTGACCACAGGCAAATGGCTTAATTTTATCTGTAAAGTGAGAATAACTTTCTGTGTGTGTGCCTAGTAAATGAAAGGTGTCCAGCCCAGGGTCTGGCAACAGTAGGACCTCAATAAATAAGGACTAATCATATATATACACACTCATTTGTACTGTATAAATGTAGCCCAAGTGTCTAGGGTTTCACCAGATATAGGTTCATTCACCTAGTCTTGATGGCTCTCCATCCCTGCATGGCAGACTACAGGAAATCCAGTCTCATGCAGAAGTCGTGCAAATAACCCAGGGAGCTCTTTTGTGTGCCTGTTTTGGACTTGCTCATTGATCTCTGCTGTGGCTAATTAGGTTACAGCCCTGCAGACTCAGACCACAACTGAACCCAGAGTGGCCACCACCCAGCCCTCACCACCACTATGTCACTGCTTAAATTCTGGAGACTTTACATCTGCTTGTTGAAATCCATATCATTGCTTTTGCAAAAAGAATGTACACTAGTGTTACTGTGCTATTTGTCTCAGATTTGGTGATGACAGTAGAGTGTTCTCGGAAGTTGGGGCGCAGATAGAGGAGCCAGTAGAGAAGTTTACAGAAAAAATTCTTGAGTGCCACAGGATCTCAGAATCTTCAGTTTACATACATAGGCATTTTCTCCCTAGAGCACACAAATGAACTGGAAGGTCCAGGGTTGACCTCCACTCTATCCAGAACTGCTCACGACCAGCTCATGATGCTGAAGCCTTATTGCTGCTAACAAGAGTATTTGCTGAGCATTTAACACATCAGCTCATTGTACCCTCAAACAGCCCCAGGAAGTAGGTACCATAACCACATCCATTTTCCACATGAGAAAGCTTAGAGATTTCTAAATACACCCAGGGTTGCACAGGCAGTTAAGCAGTGGAGGGGAGTTTGGAATCCAGTCAGTTTGACTCTAAGACGGAGATGTTTTCTTTGTATTCACTCCTACCTTGCTCCCTGCATCAGACTCCTCTTACTTTCTAGAGTGCTCTGCTAGAAACCTCGCTTCCTTCTGGGGCCCCTAGCCAATCAGATGTGTCTGTATATGTCTTAACCCCAACTGTGGACAGGGTTCAAGTATTTTACCCAGAGGCCCTTCAGTTCTTATGTGTGTCAGTGAATCTAAGTAGCTACAAGGTGAAGAGCATTACCAGGCTCTACTTCTCTAGGGTATCAAGTCTCAGCTCTGGCCCAACAAAGTCACCCACTTATGAGATTAATATGATAATGATAGAGCCAGTTTGTAAAGGGCTTTAAGATCAAAACAAAGAATCTGGACTTTACAGGCAAATTCTACGACTATCTCATTCTACGACTATAAGAGACAGGGATGAGGGGAATAAAAAGGGGGAAAAGGAAGAAAAAATTTAATTTCAATTTTATTTGCTCAGGTTATTAGTGCCTTCAGTTATGAGTTCCAACACTAGAGATGAGGGCACCCCTGGGTGTTAAGACAGAGTTCCATCTCCAATAAATGAATATAAGAACAAGTGAGCAGCTCTTGAGCTAGCATATTAACTATGGTACATACAGTGTTATAGCTGCTGTGACCTACCCCTCACCTGAAGGTGTCAGAAGGCATCCTAAACTGGAATGAGGCAGAAAGAGAGATTAAGGAGGAAAGAGGAGGAGATTGAAGCACACCCCAAATTTTTGACATGTTAACAGGAATGGAAACCTCTAAGATGAGGTATAGGATGTGAGGTTTCCCAAATTATTTGACCATTGCCCCCTTTTAGAAACTGAACATAACAGAAATATGCTTTGGGAAATTCCATTCTAGCGATTTCAGCAAAATGGTTACCACTGATGAGTGACTCAATCAAGAGCAGTTTCAATAGAGTAGTTGGGATGAGGAGAAGCCAGTGTGCAGGGATTGGAAGGAAAGGAAGTCCAGAGACAAGCAAAGGTGCTCAGCGTCTGGAAAGCTCTGTCAGGAAGGGAGGGGACAGGGATAAGGGGTGGAAGAAGCAGCACAAATAGTGGGGGTACAATATCCAGGGAGAATTAGTTGTTTAGAGATTTTTTCTTTTTAAATATGGATGACTTTGCTATGTTTACATAACATGCTCTCAGCCCCTCCGTTTTCTGTCCCTTATAGGATGCTTCTAACTGCTACTCTGAGTGGAAAATTATAGAAATCACCCCTGCTGCCTCCTCTGGGGCTGGACCCCTCTGGGGCTGGGCCCCTCCCGATCAGCCATGAGTTATTTGTGACCACTAGGAAGGAGCCTGTGTTCTTCCATGTTTAAATACAGCCTTATCTCCAATCCCCACAGAAGGTTTAAGCAGTAATTGATTCAAAGTTTCAGGAAAGAAGTTTAGAACCAAGCTTTACAGAGGATAGAGCTGAGGGTGGGGGGAGGAGTTAAGGTAAATACCAGCTACTTTGCCCCCAAGCACCATGCAAAAAACAAATCCCCACAGCTGGGTTTTCTGAAATCTAATAGTCTCACAGCCTCTGGCTTTGGCCCTCAATGGCCAATGAAGGACCAAGCTCAAACCTGCTGGTTTCTCCCTAATTCCTGGAGTGTGTGTGTGTGTGAGGAAACAGGGCGGAGAAGGAAAAAGCCTGTGGGGAGAGTGGGACTGAAGATACAGAAGAGAGGATAATTTGAAGACTTATTTATGAACGCTAAAATGTTTATAGCCCTAATAATTAATGTAGTTATAAATACACTTGGCAAGAAAAATACTTTGCAGAATTCATCATCCCAGGAGATAAAACTACAAAACTTAAAGAATATGGGTACTGGTTGTGAATATATAATCAGCTTTGTGACCTTGGGCAAGTCACTTTACCTTGCACTTCAAGGTTGCGTGTTTGTTTTGTCTACAGAATGATACGATATTACACACCTTATCTCCCTCACAGAGATTCTGTGGAGGTCAAATCAGATGACATTAAAATAGTTATAATTACTTACATTTGCATAACACTTTATTATCCATAAAGCACTTCTGCATATATTATTCCATTTGCATGAAAGAACTTTGAAATGTTATAAAGTTCTATAAAAGGACACCTAGATTTGAATATGAGCTCCATCTCTCTCTACTTTAATTTTATCTTTAAAATGGGGATAATAGTACTATCAACCTCATAGATTATTGATTATTGAGAAGATACAATAATATGCATATAAGAAGCTGTCAGCTCAGTGTCTGCATAGAAGAATATCTGATAAAATTTACTTTATTCAGGTCTCTATGCAAATGTCACTTCCTAAAGGCCTTCCCTAAAACAGTTCCTGCCTCTACCTTCCCTTCTAGTAGCCACTGCCCTTCTTTATTTTTCTAAGTAACACTTCACACTATCTGATATCATATTGACTTATTTGCTGACTGCCTATTCTCCCCCATTAGAACAGAATCTCCTTGAAGACAGAGATTTTGTCTGTCCTGTTTCTCTGTATCTCCAGCATCTAGACCATAGTAGGTGCTCAGGAAATATTTGCTAAGTGAGTGAAGTTAGCTGTCACCATTGTTACTGTTGTCATTACCTAAGGTCCCTCCCACACTTTGGTCTAATGCAGCTCCATGCATAGGACAACTCTAATTTAGGAATGATTTCCCTTTTTTGTTATTTTTAACAATAGCTTTTTATTAAGCTATAAAATCCATCCTATTAAAGTGTACAATTCAGTGACTTTTCGTGTATTCACAGAAGTGTGCAACCATTGTCACTATAGTCTCAGAATATTTCATCACTCCAAAAGGAAACCTTGTACCCAGTAGCAGTCATTATTCAATCTCCATCATGTCCATCCAGCCTGTGGCAGCCACTAACTCATCTTCTGTCTCGGTAATTTGCCTTTGCTGGATATTTCGTAAACACAGAATCATATAACATGTAGTCTTTTGTGACTAACTTTGAGATTAAATTCAAGGATAACCCGTGTTGTAGCCTGTATCAGTAATTCTTTCCTTTTTATGGCTGAATAATATTCCAGGGTATGAACATTCCACATTTTGTTTATCTAATCATCAGTTGATGGACCTAAGGGTGTTTCTACCTTTTGGCTAAATCACGCTGTTTACGAGCACTCATAAGAAAAACTGCAGGTTTTTGTGTGGATGCACATTTTCAGTTCTCTTGGGTATATACCTAGAAGTAGAATTGCCAGGTCATATAGTAACTCTACATTTAACATTTTGAGGACTTGCCAGACTGTTTTTCAAAGTGGCTACACTATTTATAATCCCATGAGAGCAATGTATGAGGGTCACAATTTCCTATTATCCTCATCATTTGTTATTATCCATCTTTTTTTTTCTTTTAGCCATCCTAATAGCATAAAGTGGTATCTAATTGTGGTTTTGATTTGCATTTCCCTAATGACAAATAACGTTGATCATCTTGTCATATGCTTATTGGCTACTTATATGTCCTCTTTAGAGATATGTCTATCCAAATTCTTTGCCCTTTTTACAAATGAGTTGTCTTTTTATTGTTGAATTATAAAAATTCTTTACCTCTGGTAAAAGTCCTGTATCAGATATATGACTTACAAATATTTTCTTCCATTTGGTGAGCTGTCTTTTCACCTTTTTGTTGGTGTCCTTTGAAACACAAATATATATAACTTTGATGAAGTTCAGTTTATTTATTTTGAATTCACTTTTGAAATTTCTCCTTTTTAAGATCAAAGATGATTGATCTTTGTCCTACTTCCCCAAGAGCTGGCAAGGATTCATTCTTCTGAGTGTCATAGTGTCAGCTCTGGAACTTTTAACCAGCTTCTTTCTCATTTTCTCTGCTGTTTCATTACTTGGAATTCCATCTCTGCCCCCATCTTCTCAGCCTAGCAGGGCCTTTATTGCCTTTCAAGATTTAGTCCAGACATTTTCTCCTCCTATTGGGGGTCTCCAGGTCTCTGCCCAGGTAAGAAGCCAGGGCCCTGTCTCTCACCACAGATGGAATGTAGCTCTGCCTTCCTTTATGGAAGTGATTGAAGACAGGAATTTTGTATTACTGTCTCTATAATTGGAGAGTGGAGTCTAAACAATTCTGCACCTGCATTTCAGCCTTATGATTAGCTGCATGAACTTGGGTAATGTAATATTTCTGATTCTTGATCATTTTTATAAAATAAAATAATTTCTAAGTATAGAGTCATTATAAAACTAGAGATACTGTAATAAAGTTGAACTATTAAGCTTGATAGATTCTCAACAAATCCCAGCTATCTTTTTTTCTTAATGTGGGAGCTAAAAGTGCTACATTCTCAGTGATGAATGTTAGTGTTCTTATTTTCTATTTTCAACTCCAATAACAGATGCCCTGTAGCAAAGAGAAGCACTGCAGACCTGTCATATCTCCTGTGTGGGCACCAACTATACTCCTTTCAAAGTTTCTAGGAAGCTGTGCTTCCTGAGCCATAGCCATCTTTAAGTATCTGATGAAAACAATGAAAATGCACATTAGTTTGTGTATGATTTAGGTGGGATTCCTGATGCCCATCATGGGCCTAGGGACTAAAGGTAAATACTGTCATTTTAGATGTTCACAGCCAGTGCTTCCTACCTAGTCCTCTTAAAAATGAGCAACCCTTACCATTTCATCTAGCAATCTCACTCTTTGATATCTACCCAGGTAAGCTGAAAACATGTTCATACAAAAACCTGCACATGGATGTTTATAGCAGCTTCATTCATAAATTGTCAAAACTTGGAAGCAACCAAGAGGTTTTTCAGTTGGTAAAAGGATAAACTGTGCTACATCAAGACAATGAAATATCATCCTGTGCTAAAAAAAATGAGCTACTGAGCCATGAAAAGACAGTGAAGAAACTTAGATGCATATTGCCAAGTGAAAGAAGCCGATCTGGAAAGGTCATTTACTGTACTAGTCCCATTATATGACATTCCAGAAAATGCAAAACTATGGAGGCAGTAAAAAGACCAATGGTTGCCAAGGGTTAGGAAGGGATGACAAGATAGAGCACAGAGGGTTTTTAGGGCAATGAAATTATTCTGTATAATACTATAATGGTGGACACAAGTCATTATACATTTGTCAAAATCCATAGAATGTACAATACTGAGAGTGAATCACTTTGGGTGATTATAATATGTCCATGTAGGTTCATCAATTGTAAAAAATGTGCCACTTTGGTACCAGATGTTGATAGTGGAGGAAGCTGTGCATGTATGGGGAAAGGGCATAAATAAGAACTCTGTACCCTCCACTCAATTTTACTGTGAACCTAAAACTACTCTAAAAAATGAAGTCTATTTTTTAAAAAAAGAGTGAGCAACTGGCCCTGCATAGTAATACCTAGTGGCTGTGTAACAAATACACAAGGTATGTTTCTGAGAGATGTATTCTCTGGAACTGTGGCATGGCTCTCTGGTATCCTCATGGGCATTAAAAATATTGTCTCTGGGGCTGCAAGACCTACTCAAATCAAGCGACAGCCAGCTTGTTGAAATCTTCCTGGGAATTTTTATTTCCTGGTTTGAAGAACTACCAGCAGATGGCAATCAAAGAATACAAAACCTGAGTTTATCCTACTCAAAATATTTTGATTTAAGAATAAAATAGAAATAAATAGATTTAAGAATAAAATGATAAATTTAAGGTAAGGAGACCAATGCATTCTACCTCTTGAATACCAGTGCTTTACAGAGCCAGAACTTCTTATGCGCTAAACTAGTCTCTTTTCACCAGTGACAGAAATAAATGTCTAACCTCAAAAAAGGCACCAGAGACAAATTCTTAGATTCTTTAATCAAATGAGAACTTCGGTTATTCTATGTAAAAATGAATTACAGGAGTTTGTTAGGGTTTTTTTGGTATCATATTTCCTTTAGATTTTCTGCTTACATTGTAAATGTTCTTTGGTGTGTAAACATGAAAATTTATGTAAATGATTTTTTAATGATAGAAAACATACAACTGTGGTAGAATAGAGCTACAAAATCACCAGGGTATGTGCATGGGGTTGAGGGTGAGGGGGCTTGGGGAGAGCGTTCTTACCAAACATAGTTTGTAAACAAACCAAACATAGTTTACAACTGGTTTTACACAAATAAAAATTTCTTCTTTTCTCCCTTTTGCTCTTTGCTTCTAGATGTAGTAGTGAGTAGATTCTCAATTAAATCAAGCAGTCTCAGTAATGTGACCATTAAGCATGAAAGATTGTTTCCTTGTTGGTAAATTCTGGTATTTATGCTTTCCATTTGCTAAAATCATGATGAATCCACAGAGAAAGTTGCAGTGTGATAGAACCTGCAAAATACCAATATTGCCACTTTGTTAAGTTGAGATAAAGAAAATTTCACTTTGCAGTTTACAGTTTAGGCATGTTTGATGGCATAACAAAATCCCTTTACACATGGCTGGTGGATCATTGCAGAAAAGGATTAACTTGTTTTGTTTATTAACAACATCTTTATGAAAGAAAGCCTCATGAAGCACTTTAAAAAAGCAACACTGGACCTGGAGACTTTTGGGAATACTCTGTAAGAAAATCTAGAAACACTAAATAATATTTTTTGGACTCCTGCTATGTATTAGGCAACTTTATCGCAAGATAGATGAATTATTTAGCCCCATATTTACAGAGGAGAAAACTAAGATTCAGAAGGGTTTATAATTTGCCAGCGTTGCACAGCCAGCTGCACTGGGATTTGACCCCTGTCCTGTTTGGGTGAATATGCACGCACCACCCTGTCATTACTGATCTTGTTCTAACAGATGATGTTAAACATCTGAAATCTCATACTTAATTCAGAAATTTAACCAAATCACCTGAAGAAATCATTAAAGATTCAGAATCCCAGGTCATCTCCCTAGAGATTCTAACTCAGAAGATTGGAGGTAAGGCCCTGAAATCAGTTTTTAACAAGCTTCACAGTGGTTCTGCTGACCTCAAACACTTGGAGAAAACACGGTCCCAGTGGATCTTAACCTTTTATGAGCAAAAAACACTTTGATGAGAGCTCTGGACCATTTTTCAAGAATAATACACATTTTACAAGCCAAATTTTGCATATGATTTTAGGGGATTCACAGACACTCTGAAGCCATAGATGCTTGGTCTCCTACATGTCTCCATTAGAAGTGATCTAATTAGCAGCCCCTTCCATCTCTCCACCAAAAGATGTCACTCTTCAGCTTCAAACAGCCTCCAAAAGACTCCAGGTTTTTTCTTTTTTCTTTTTTTTCTCCTCAACTACAAGGAAAAGTTTTCCAGGAAAATGAGTTTACTGTTTGAAAAGGGGCTCCCCCTTATACACAGAGCAGACTCTGACACAGTGCTTCAAAAAAATTAAGCTGAAACAGAATAATAATGTTACCTACAGTCATGACGATAGCTAGCCTGGAAATAAAGGTGTTGTGGTTCGAACCAACAGTAGAGACTACACATTATATGAGCACAACCAGAATGAAGAGGCATGACATTTATTTTCCCCCAAATCCCTTCACTAATTTGTTTTCAATCTCTAGGTTTTCTCGTAGGTCTCCATTTTAAAGCCAATTTTTACATCATTAAATAAATCAAGACTCATGTAATAAATTATTTGAAACGTATACATAAATCATTCTGACACAGAGTCCTCAAAAATGTACCTTTAATAGGTTCTGGAATCTGTCATACAGAAAAGAAATGAGGAGAACATGTGGTTCTCTCTATGGATCCTGGGTCTGGAAAAACTGATGGAAAGAAGCAAGGGAAGGAGTGTCTGTTTACACCGATGTTGTGTGTAAGTGTCATATTTTCACATATTTTTTCTGGAGAGAAAGTCTATGGCTTTCATCAGATTCCTAAAGAAATCTCTGATGAAAATTTTAGAAGTCCTTATTCATAGGAAGAGTCTGGTCTCACAACAGCTGGACAGGCAAATGATGTGAGCCTGAGCCATGGGGTCAGGCTTGGTGGGGCATCTTAGACAAAAAGCGAATGTGTCGTGTATACGTTGTACAGACACAGCATTATCAGAGTGCGGCTGAGATCTGGGGACGTTCTGCCAGAAGGTCTTTTGGTCCAGAAACACATCTTCCCTGTGTGAGGACAGAAGCTGCTTCTTCAATCAGAAAGACGACTGTCAGGTTATCCACACCTTTCTGACCCCTAATGTGCTTGTAATCACTCCTAATCCTAATCACTCCTAATTATCCAGGTTGGGGGGCGGGAGCAGACGTGCAACAACATCTGTAAAGCTCCTGGCCCGGTGCCTGGCACAGAGCGGGCATTCAGAGGTGTTTGTTATTGTCCTTCTTCACTACCATATGAAAATTCCCTCACAACACCATTGCTAAGTGCCAACTATCTCCCACTCAACTGGAGCTGCACCTATCTGACTGACTGGAGTCTGGTCTGGGAAAACAAGTGTCCTTTAGGAATTCCCACTCTCCAGTCTCCCTTCCACCTCTGTTGCAAAGCTAAGTAAGGACCTCAAGCACAGAACATGCCTGAGGATCCCAGGAAATCACAAGAGAAGAAAAGACATCATCTCTGTCCTTGGAATTGCCAGATCTCAAAAAGGCAGACAGCACCAAAAATAAGTTAGCAGAAGCCACAGGGCATGGGACACTAACAACATATATATAAGTGCAGATATTGTACACACTTGAAAACAGGTTATGATAGAAAGCCACATGGAGTTGATTTAGAAAACAGTTCTGAAAGAAATTATTATTGAGTAATATTTCTCACATGGGGGAAGAGAAATGATTTGGGAGCAAGAGGAGGGGAGAAAGTTAAGAAATGAGGTGAGAGAGCCATAGGGGCCAGCTTGAGAGAGAGATGGATATGGAGCAGATTTGCAGGGCAGTAGGAAAAGCCATGTGTTGAGAAACTATGAAAAGATGACAGCAGTTAGGTGCGGGGAAAGGGAAGCATTAATTGGTAGGACCCTTGAAACCCATGATTAGGAGTTTTAATTTAATTCAAGAGGCAATTGGAGCTGTTGTAGGTGTCTAAGATGGGAGTGATATGATCAAAGTGATGCTTGAGGACAATGGTGGGCAGGGTGGATTAGATGGAGGAGACCCTCAGGCAGGGAGGCTGATCTGAGGCTATTCTGGAATCCAGGGCTGTAGGGACATGGCCTAGAAGAGGGCGGTGGGGATGTGCTGGAAGGAGCAGAACTGGAATATATTACAGAGTATAAACATTCATTTGTTCTTTTTAGAACTAGACATGGGGTTAGGTGCAAAAGTACATGTGGAACAAACACAGAGGGTGAGATAGGGAGTGACAATTAAGCAATTATAATATGGTGAGATGCGTGTTGTGACAATTGAGTCAAAGAAATATGAGAGTGAAGAACAGGAATAGCTCGACTGAGTCTTGGAAAGGAACTTAGGTGGTCATGGAAGCCTTCCCTGAGGAAGTGGTGTTTAAGCTGGAAACTTCATGAAGAATCGCATCCAGGTGACTGTCATGTCTCGTTGAATTGCTGCAATAGTCGCTGAACAGGTCTCTTATCTGTCCTTACCCAGCCTTCCCTGCCATTCTACTCAACCCAGTATCCAGAGTGATCTTTTAAAAACTGAAGTTAGATAGAACTCTCCTTTGCTGAATATTTTTTAACTACTTATCTCACTCAGAGTAAAATCCAAAGTCCTTACAATGCTCTGGAAGTCCCACACGACCTCCCCACACCTCTACTTCCTACCACACTGGCACACTCCTTCCCACCACTGCCCTTCCTTACACTGTTGTTCCCTTCAGCTGGTCAGCTCTTCCCCCAGGTTTGCACTTGTTTTGTTCCCTCACTCCCCCAGTCCTTGCTCAAAGTCACCTTCACATGGAAGCCTTTCCTGACCAACATAGGATAACGCTGGCCTTCTTCTTCCTCACTCCAGATTCCCCACTTGTTTTCTTTTTCCCATAGAACTTATCACTACCTGACATACTATATACTTACCTGTTTATGCATTGTTTGTCTTCCACAGTAGAAAGTCAGCTCCACAAGTGCAGAATTTTGGAGTATTTTTGTTCATGGCTGAAGTCCCAGCTCCTAACACAGTGTGTGGCACATAGTAGCACTCTATACATATTTGGGGAATGAATGAATGAATAAAAAATTGTGGAAGGATTTTAATCAGAAGAGTCTCATGACCATATTTATACCTTAGAAATATTCCTCTGAAGGAAGCAAGAAGTATTAAAGTCCCTGCCACAGAGGACTAGATTCTAGAGACAGTTATAAAAAGAACAGAGATCAAAAGAGTGTTTACAGACTGACTGAAATTAGAGCTAGCAATAAAGAGTAAATTCAGTGTGACTTAGCAAATATTTAGTATTCGTTATAGGCAAAGGATCACAAGAGGGAGGATGAGAGCATAAATGGGGCAGATAGCGCCCCAAAGGCATAATAATAAGGTGAGTCAAGAGCACAAAGGAAGTTTAGTTAAAGTGCTGGGAAAGTGGTAGAGGGAAAGAGTTGATTTCCACCAGTGGGGGAAATTAGAGAATACATCATGGAGGAGGAAATATTTAAGTTGGGTCTTGAAAAATGAGTAGAGTTTCCAAGGCAAAGACTAGAAAACTCAGTGATATAATAGATTTTTGAATTTCACCATCTCTGCCATTACATATACAACTTTTGATGGAGTTGCTAATGACTTGAGAAATAATTCTTTCTATACCTCATAAAATAAAATGTTTTTTAAAAAGAGGGTGAGAGACACAGAAAAGCAGAAAGAAAGAGTCAAGATATTTCACCACCTGGATAATTTGGATCCAGAACAAGTGAACCATGCCAATGAGATTTTAAGAAAACACAGACCAAATCACTTCCTTGTTTAGATGTGTCACAAAGGGAACAACAACAACAAAATTATCCAAGCGAGTAACTCTGCTGACTCCTGGACTTCGACCTGGGAGAACAATTTTCTGCCAGTGTGATATTGTTTTACAGGCAAGTTTTAAGATCCTTGGTAAGCAGGATTCCTCCATAAAAGCTGACAGCCAAGCTGGCTTGCTGAGCTTGCCTACTTTTTAAATAAAACTGTCAGATTAAGCAATGCCTGACTGCAGTATATTATTAATACAAATTCTTAACTGTCAATTAGTTAACTGGCTAGTAAAAAGAACCTGATTTATAAGATTGTTGCTAATGAATACAATGCTTTGTTCTCCAGCATAGCATCTGCTCTGGATATGTAATTAGAAGGAGGGCCCCCCCTTCCCTCCCCAAAGAGAGAGCATGTGCAGCTGAAAAAAGGAGCTTATTATACCTGTGAGGGGTCAAAGTCTGTGGATCTGTGGCTTATGGTATTATGACAGATTACAAAATCACTCCATTATGTTAGTCAATCTGTTTTCAAGCACCTAGCAGGGAGCTAGTTGGACACTAGATGCTCTGTAACAAGATTCTCATTGGTTTTCTTCCTAAGGTCTTATGACAGGTCAGCTGTTGTTGACATCACCCTACCGCTCACATGTCAGATCCTTTCTCTCTGTCTTCTGCCTCTGCTACAACCAAGCTCTCCTCAGAGTCAGCCTATGCCTCAGGCCCCAACCAGCTCTTAAGAAGAGCTTAAGTGGGTTTGAAATCCATGGGCAGCCCCATCACTTGTGCTAATGAAAGGGAAGAGAAAACAGAACACTTGAACCTCATGTGTCCTTTGCTTCTGACTCCCTCTCTTCTATTCTTCCCCCAACTTCCTTCTTTTTCTTTTTCATTATTTCCCTAGTTTCTCATCCCACTCATTCACCCATGGACATATGCCTTCCTATAAATCATAGTTAGAGAGGAGAGCATCCAGTTAGAGACCAGTCTCCTCCAAAAACCTTTATTTTAAAGTCAGTTGCCACATGTACCTACAAAACCATTTCAACCTCCAGAGGTTGAAAGATATTTGCCTGATACTACAAAGAAGGGATTTTAAGGAAAGTCCATTTTATTTCCTCAGCAGGGTAATAATTCTTCTTCAAAGTTTTCCTCCCTTATACTCCTACTTTTTCTGCTATTGGCTGGATAATATGTGTAAGAAGGGAGAGGAAGATGGTCTTCATTCCTGCCAACTTCAGCCTCCTAATTTCAGCCCAAACAGTCCAGGGTTTATGAAAGGGAAATTCTCTGGGGCATGTGACATGTCAAATCACAGTATTTATAAGACTTAATTTTCCAAGTAGTAATATCTGGGAAAAAAATTATAAAAACCATACCTGCAGGGGGCTTGTAGGAGCAGAACTGCTTCCTCGAGATGAAGGTAGAGTTTGGCTTCAGTGAGAAACCAGCACTTGTTATTGCCCATTTTACTGGACAAGTCACTCCCCTTGGAAGACACAGATGCTTTTCATCAATGAATACTTTTTTAGGTGACCCTTAGAGACAGAAAAATACCTATGCTAAGGTGAGAGGAAGCTGGACAGACATAGAGGATAAATGGTGTCACCCAGAAGGGCTCTGTAGTTATAAAAGGGGAAGCAGAAGCTAAACCCATTAGGGTCTTGTATCAGTCACATCTGAAAGTTATTGTTTAGTATTATTTTTGCCCTGGGTCTTCCAGGTGTCCTTAGGACTCCTACAACCATATTTAGTGGTTCTTTCAGAATATAGTGCTATTGGACTCCACCCTTTTTGTAAGAAAGCTTGCCTAGGTCTACAGGGTTTTTACGTAGTGAGTATAAGATGTTCTCTGACTGAGTAGAGAAGGGAAGTTGGTAAGAATCCATTGCAGGTGAAAAATGTAGGAAATGAGTCTGGAATATTTGAAATAAGAGTCCATAGTATAGTACGAGGAACATAGGCTCTGGCATAAGAAACATCTGAATTTAATTCGTGGCTTTCACTTACTAGTTGTATGACCTTAAATACATTACTGAATTTTCCTGAATCTCAATGTGATCATATATAATAATATAATTGGAACTACCTTGGGAGAAAAACAATGCAAAAAATGCCCAGGACAGGGTTAAGCTCATACTAGGAGCTCAGTAATTGTTTGTTTTTTTAAAAATTATTATTGTTTTTGAAACAGTGAACACTTTAGTGGAAACTTTGAAAGGTGAAGGATTCAGGAACCATTTCAACATCTTATATTGTAGAACAACACTGCTGAGACTGCTTCATGTGCTAGTGAAAACCCTGTGGTCTGGGCAATTTGCCAAAGATAAAGCTCCTGATGTCTCCCCCACATTGGACTACAAGATCCTTCAGGAAAGAGTTGGAGGCTTCCTATCTCTGTGTCCCCAGGACCACCACTAATAGGTACATCATAGCTCCCAATATTGCTTGGGCAGTTTCTTGTTGAGGAATTTAGAATGATATGTGATGGGAAACACCATAAGGACTGTCAGAGTGCAGCCTAGATTTAGGAAAAGTTCCAGTTAGAAGCAATTGCCTTGGGCCGCTGAGTCTATGTGCCTTACTGCCCACAGTCATGTTCCCAGAGATTCATTCCCAGCAGGCAACTCTGAATCTGGTTGACATTGCAATTGCACAGCCCATTGCAACTTGGACAATGATCCACAATCCTCCATCCTGTTTTATTTGTTGATTCATATATTTAACATATATTTATTAAGCTGTGTGCCACGTGCTGAGATGCTGGGGATATGTGTGGTAAACAAGACAAGAAAATTTTTACCTTCTTGGGAGAGCAGAGATGCACAGAAACAAATTATAAACAATTAACTCAATAATTTCATATCATGGCAGGTGCTATGAGGGGAACAAATAGAATGTTGTCCTGGAGACTGAGTGGATAGAGGTGGGGCCTCCTTCAGGTAGAGTGCCTCAGAAAGGCTTCTCTTGGGAAAAGGAGTAAGTCCAGAGAAAGGAGAGCATTCTAGGTCAAAGGGGAGGGCATGGGCAGAACCTTGAAATTCAGGTGGAATTTTAGAAATAGAATAAAAAACAGCTGGGCTGGAGCATCGTTTATGAAGAGAGAGTGGGTCAGGTGGGGTCAGGTCATGAGTACCATGCAGGCTAAACAAAGTGAGGGATTCGGGTTGACCATTTAGTTCTCAGGGTTCTATCATGAAATGCTTGGTGGATACTTTCCATTTGTGTACACTCTGGCTCTTCTGCAGGATACCAAGAGGGCAATCTGGATCTCTACAAACCCCATGATGCTATGAGCAATTACTCTTCAGTCAGTCTTTGTCTATCGTTATGAGCCACAGTTCCTATGTTCTCAAGCTATACCTAAAGATGGAATTGGAAGCAGTGCCCCCTAGGAACACTTTATCAAGTGTAATCTATTTGATATTTTATTTTTATTTCAACTTTAATTTTTATGGCACAACCAAATAAAGAGATGCTTCAATGGGTACCTTTCAAACATCTGAGAATGTAGAAGAAAGGTAACCATCCAAACCCCTGTAAGAAAAAGAAAGAATCAGGTAAGGCATACAAGAGAGTTCTAAGACTCTTGAATTCATCCAGGCCGAGGGGTTCCCATAGACCAATAGAGTGTGAGATTAAGGATGTTATCAGAGCTTTGTGCTTAAGAAATACTGGTCAGCTGACTAGTTAACTAGAGAAACAAGTCATAAATCTAATGATAGACTTATACACAAAGTATTTTTACTCTCTGATTTATTGGAGATTTCCTTATTACATGAGTTTAGCTCTTTAATGTAGGAATTTAATATTTAAAAACACAAATGCATGTGTAATATTATTTTTTGCCAAAGAGAAGAAAGAGAAAATTTTTTTCTGAAAGCAACGGAATCTTTCTTCTCCTCACTATTCTCTTAGAGAAGCAAGGTAGCAGTACATAGTAGAAAGAATTTGGGGCTGTGAATCAAAAGCATGGTTTCCCAACTGCTGTGGGCAACTCATTTTAATCCTTGGAGCCTCAGTTTTCCTCTCAGGGGATATTAAACCAGATACTGGAGAGTCTTTTGAGTCCTTTCTAACTCTAAGAGTCTGTGATTTGAGAAAGCAAGTTTCTGAGGAAGGATGAAAGAAATACCATGGAAGATGAGGGAGGCAAGAAGAGAGATGAATATAAGAAAAACAAAGTTTCAAAGATCCAGCATCCTGGATATTGTACTCTAAAGTCAACCTGCTCCCAGTTAAACTTCAGAAATGATAAATGAACTTTTCTGAGCTTTTCACCTTTTTTCTTCTCCTGTGCATCTGCTGGGAGAAATGCAGATGAGCACTACCCTGGAGAAGGGCAGAGAGCTAGAGGAACGAGGATGAGGAATGGAAGAATTCAGACACTGCATAGCTAGATCCCAGGTCATTCAGATATGAAGGTACCTTTCCCTCCTCACTGGAAAACTGACCCTGAAGTCCAAAGGGCTAAAAAGGATCTTCATGCTGTGTGGGCTGCTCCCAATAACCTTAACTCAGAGGCACCCCAGTTGTTTAATTTATCCAGAATCATCAGGGATTTCAAACCTAATGAAAAGCCCTGAAGATACTTTGATAGGTAAAGCTTAGAAAAGTTTCTTGGTTCTAAATCAAGTCTTATTTTCACAGGCTAAGCTGATTAAAATTCATTTCAGGCCAAGTTATCCTTCAAAATATGTTTTTTTTTTCCTTTAGTGTCCGAAGGCCAGATCTAGGGAAAGAATATTTTTGTCGAGCATAATAAATAGAATTCACAAACTTCCTTCTCTAGCAGTGGCTTAGAAAATAGTATCACTTAGATTCATTCATCTATTCAGCATGCCAGATCCTGAGCTCATGTGGGAGGAGGTGGGTGAGAGTAAACAGCAATTACAGCACCTGGCAATGGGAATGGTGTAGGGTACCGAAGGAACTCATAGGAGGATGTTGCAAATGAACTATGAGGGTGGCTTAGACTAGGATGGTGGCGGTGGAAAGGGAGAGTAGATAGACTAAAGATATATGTTGGAAGAGAAAACCAGCCCAAAAGGGCAATGGGCTACGTGAAGAACATAGTGGAAAGAGCATGTTTTTAGATTGAGCAACTGTGGGAATCAGTATTCATTTACTGAGATGGAAAATCAGGAATTCAGTTTTGGACATGTTATCTGATAAACTATAATTCTTAAATTAAGCTATAATTCTTCTTCTAAGGAATATAAGCATTTTAAAGAAGGAAACTCTCAAGAATCAAAAACAATGAAGCTGGAGTGGTAGATTGGTGGGCAGTGGGGTGGTCATTTCTGGCTTTTTTGAGGGGATGGTTTTAATTTAGATATAATTGACATTTAACATTAATTTTGACCTATATTAGTTTTCAGGTATAAAACATAATGATTCAGTATTTATATATATATATATATATTGCCAAATGATCATCAGAATAAGTAGTTAACATCCATTGCTACACATAGTTAAACATTTTTTCTTGTGACGAGAACTTTTAAGATCTACCCTCTTAGCAACTTTCAGATATGCAGTACAGTATTATTAACTATAGTCACCATGCTGTACATTACACTCTGTGGACTTATTTATGAGTTGTCATTTTTGAATCTAGGATTACCTACCCTGCTTATGGATAAGGACAGCTGGGGCACAATGACCACATTTTATGAAGGTGAACACAGGCTCTGGAAGAAAGCCTGTGCCACTTCTTCCTCTACCTCTTGTAGTCTAGATACACACCCTCCTTCAAAAAAAAAAAAAGGTTTCTTCTGATGATAGGAACCTGAGGTTTGGTAGAGAATTTTCCCTGAGTTGCTCTTGACTGCATCTTGACCCAAAAGGTTCAGTAAAATCTGTCTCATCCACCACAGCTTGTGAGGAAGTGACCACCATTCCCCTCCCAACACAGACCTCACCTCCAGACCCCAAGCCAGAGAACAGAGGAAGCTCCCCCAAAAATGACAGTCTCTGTCTCTAGAACAGGAGTTGGATTCTTTGGAAAATCAGTGAGAAGGAGAAGCTGGAATTGATAGAATTTCCTATTCCCAGAGAGAAAGAAAGAGACTACAGGTTGGTTTGAAGCCAGGTTTTCTGATTTTCCCTTCTCAGAAACTTCACTCTTCTCTGAGGTTACCTGAGCTCAGTGGTTTCTCACCAAGCCGCTGAGGAGCACCTTGAAAAAAAAAAAATCAGTCTTCTGTTCAAAAGAATTTGTACCTAAAAATGTCCTTAATAAAATTTTTTTGTCTCTATGTATATAGATACCTACCATTCACTTAGTATTTAAAGGGTTTTGAATTATAACACCATGCCCTTTTTATTGGTCTCCATTTATTTTACTGCAATTAGAATAGGCAGCAACCAACTAAACTTGGTTATACTTATATTATCTAGAAGATCAGTTAATCTAGAGGGAAATCATCATGCTTTTATAGTCAACTTTGCTTTTCACATAAAATTAAAACAGCCAAAGAAACAGTAATCACTATTTAAAAGGATATGCAATTTTTAATTTTAAATAAAATATAGTTGTTTATGTACAATTAAATTCCATTCTCCCTGGTCTTTAATAGTTGGCAATCCTTGGTTTTCTCACCCAGGACCTGCCTGATTCCTGGCCTGGGCACTAGATGACCTCATTGTTATTAGATCAAAATTCTGTGAGGTCCGTGTCTGTCTGGGTCGCTGCCCCAGTGCCCGGCACACTGCCTTCCTCTCATCTTAGGAAACCAGGAATATTTCTTCAATGAATGAATGAGTGGACACGATCCAGAATCAGGGCTTTAAGGTAAACTGAATTTGTTTGAATTATTTCTGGAGTGGCTAGAAAGAGGTAGAATTTAAGGGGTAACTGAATCAGAGCAGAGAAAGGGGCCAACATCAGAAAAGTATCCAATGTATTTTGTCTGAGATTTTTCCCCTGAGAGATTTTTCTGAGGCCAAAAATAGAAATAAAGGGAAAGCAGGAACTTCTTAGGAACTTGGAGTGTGACGGGGCAAGTGAAATGATTCATATGTTCAGACATCCCAGATGTCATTCTTGCTGGCACTGGTCACATGAGGTATAGGCAGGCCCTCCAGCTTAAAAATTGGACTTGGGCCCCATAGATTCTTTCTTAAAATCGACTCTGCCTGAGAGAGAGAGAGAGAGAGAGAGAGAGAGAGAGAGGGAGAGTGAGGGAGAGAGAGAGTAGCATCTCTGAAGACTAGTATTCTGCAGAATAATTTTTGGAAGATACAGATGATTTAGTAATTCTACCTTCCTCTTAAGTACTCTTTTACTAAAACAAATTTCCCATCAATATCGACACTTACCTCTTCAGAGGTCTTCATTTTAGTTTAGTTTAGTTTAGTTTAGTTTAGTTTAGTTTAGTTTAGTTTAGTTTAGTTTAGTTTAGTTTAGTTTAATTTATTTTAGTTTTAGTTTTCAATTAAGCTTTTCATGAAAAGATCATAAAATAACAGTTTTTCATCACTATACATTAAGACAGCACACTTCTGAATGGAGAGATCAGTCAGGGAATTGCTTTTCTATGACACTTGAGGGCTGCATACTTGCGGCTCTGATCTGAATTTATCCAAACTACCTAGGAAAGTGAACTCAATATAATGACTGACAGTAGTGGTGGTCAGTATAGGAGTGTGATTATGGTGTCCCTCCCCCTTTCTGGGAAGAGCATAAAGTAGGAAATGATCCCTCTTTCCATTCCTATTAAATTAAACACCTATAATGCCATCCCTTCCCCTCCTCATTAAGATATGAATGGGCTGGTACCTAACCTGGGACCCCTCCAAAAGGGAAGGGGAAAAACACGTGATAGGTGGGGGTACAGAGCGGCTCCCCTCAGCACCTGGCCCCACAGAGCCCCTGCCTAGTGGAGAAGGGGAAACAAAAGGGGTTCTTCCCAACCCAAGTGAGGTCTGTTGTGCAGCATTTTTGAGGTCAATAAATTACAGCAATAAATAAGGTGAGGCAGGGGGAGGGGTTCCCCAAGAGTTCCTGGTAGAAAATTAAAGTGGGGTGACTGAAGCTGGGGGTTTAAGAAGCCTCAATCCCACAGCACACACCCATCCCCTGATTTGGAATATCAGACTGAGGTTTTGGTAAGGTGTTTCTCCACTATAAAAATACTTTTAAATAAACTTAACCACAAGTTTGAAAAGCAGAATGACTTGTTATTTTCATAATTCCTAAGAGTACCATTTTATAATTTGCCCAAGGATTTGATTTTATTTTCTCATAGGCCCCAAAGGTAGCAATATCTGCTTATAAAAGTTTAATTTCGACTGCATAGGCTGAAGTTTTTATCAGAAGTTGTCTCATTAAAACAAGATTGCACTCTAGATCAGCAGTGTCGTTTAATCACTTGTGCTTCCCAGAGGCTTATACGATCAGAATTTACCTTTTCTTGCAATAACAAACTTTTTCATATTTAATGAATGTAAAACATTTTTCTGAGAGAAAGCTACAAATTTTATAATTTTTCCTTCTAGGTTATCATTTATTTACCCTTCATTTCACCCAAAATATTTTCTCACAAATTTCCCACACCTCTCTTACTTCTTTTTGATGGAAATTTGTGAATGAGATAAACACAGCTAATAGTGGTACAGGGCTTGGCACATCACTTGTTGTTTAAAAGATGTCTTCAGTATGAAGCAAATTTTTGGTTCCTATTGACATAATATCCATGGATTTTCAAAAAATTAGATGACTACACTAGGCCCAAGTAAGAAATATGTCTTAATCATTGAGTTAGCTTCTTGTGTGACCATTACTTACTTCAATATTCTGACAGGTGCTGCTTCTCCCTGTTGCTTGAAGGCATATGGTAATTAAAGCTGAGCCTGTCTTAAGGGATGGTTGAGGAGATGACATGGAGGAAAAGAGGGTGCTGGGACTGGGGGATGGAACTGCCTATATTGTCCTGCACATTCTGTTCAGCAGGATTATCCTTGCAAAGCAAAGTAAGAAACTGAGTAGGTCTTAAGCTCTAAGAGCACTCAATCCTGTGGAATTTTATCCTCAAAGAATTGCCCACAGTTCATTTTCTAGAAAAGTCTGAATGATGGCTGGATTACAGAGCTGTTGTAGCTCAGAGACAATTCCTCTATTTATAATTACTCTATTGCCTTCCAGACCCATTCTCCATCCCTGCTCTGTGCCTAAGAAGACTGACTCCTTCAGATGAAAAGGTAGATCAGGCTTTCCTCTCCTGCCCTCCCTATTTAGGTAGCTGTGAAGTTCCAAACCAATGGCTGCCCTCAGATGGCCCCTCTTTCATGATCCAGCTCTCACCAGACTCCAATACCACTTATTCCTCTCCTTGTCCCTTCAGCTTCCTGCTGGTGTCACACTGTGGGTGTCTCGAAATCCTTTGTTCCTTTCTTTAGGTGTGCCATACCTCCTGAGGTAGTTAGTCTCTTTATTAAAGTCTCTTCCCTGAACTATCTGCGATCAATTCTGTGTCTTATGGGGAACCTGACTGATACAGCAACTAAGACTCATTTTCAAAACGAAGCTATTAAAAGAAATCTTAATTTTTAAAAAATCTGAGTTAATAGAATATATTTTCTTCATAGCTTCAATCAGAATATTGCTTATAAGTAAGGGCTTTGGGGCCATGCAAATCTGTTATTAATTGTGTGATTCTAGGTATGCTTAAACTTTTTCTCTAAGTATAAGTTTTCTCATCTAGAAAATAGAGCTAAAACCTTATTTAATAATTTACTACATAAGATTGTTGTTAGTATTAAATAAGATAATGATTGTAAAATCTTTAGCAAAGCACAGAGCTTAAAACATATAAGACTGCCAATAAGTTGGAGCCTTTTTAAAATATTTTAAAGTATATTTCAATTTTTAACCTAAGAATGAATGTTTATCTATTCATTGTTCAAAGTTTCTTATTTTGAAACTAAAAGCTGAATACATTATAGAACATTATTATTATTTTATCAGTATGGACATTGACCACTGAAGGGATTTGCATTGATGAATTAAAGATCAACAGCAGAGAGAGAAGGAAATTCAAAAGGTTCGGCCTTTTAAGGAGTAGCATTACTCCTAATAACTCACCCCCCCACCCCCACCCCCAGAATAAATGTCTAGCTTTTCACCCTTTTCACATTTTTTCACGCACTCACCCCATCCTGGGTAATATAACACATTATCTTTTCCCTTGGTAAAAAATAGAATTCATCTTCTCATCACCTAAAATATGCTGAAACAATTGGTTTTAATTGTGAATGACTGAAAATTCAAAATAATAGTGGCTTAAGCAAGATGGAAGTTTATTACTCATTCATATAAAATCTTAGAAGGCAGTTCTGAGTTGGTAGGGGACTCTGTGGTGTCAAGAACTGAGGCTTGGTGCTTTGCTGTGCATAGCTCTTGTCCTCTCTTTCAAGTGGAGCTCCAGCCATTCATATTCCAAGCAGCAGGATGGAGAGAGGAAGAGAAAGGGCCTTGTGAAATAATAGGGGAAAAAAAGAAGAAAAAAAAAGATAGATATAGATAGATATAGATATAGATATAGATATAGATATAGATATAGATATAGATATAGATATAGATCTCCCAGTTCCTGTCACAGAGCTTCTAAAACCCCTGTAAAGTCATAGCGATAAGAGCACTAGGAGCACCTTTTGTTCTATTTGGTCTTTGACCCCAGTTCCTGACATACAGCTTCTAAATCCCTTGAAATTTCCTGGGTGACAGGAGCGCTTTTTGTTCTAAAAAGGCAACTCTTGATGGTTCCTGAATAGCTTCATGGTGGGAGGCTGGTCACCAGAAAGACCAAGCCATGATTAAAAACTTGGAACTTTCTGCCACACCCTCTCTCCTTGGGGAAGCTTCAGAAAAGGGCTGGAGACTGAGTTAATAATCGATCATAATCATGTGATTAAGCCTTCATAAAAATCCCTAAAGTGAGAGGCCTTTGGAGAGTTTCAGGGTTGGTGAACAAATCCACATGTGAGAAGGTGAGACACTCCTACTCCACAAGGACAGAAGCTCCTGCCCTCAAGACCCTTCTGGATCTCTCCCATGTATCTCTTCATCTGGCTATTCATCTGTATCCTTCATCATATCCTTAATCATATAGTAAACCAGTGTGTGTGTTTCCCTGAATTCTTTGAGCCATTCTAGCAAATTATCAAGTGTAAGGAAAGGGCCATGGGAACCTTGATTATAGCTAGTTAGTCAGAAGTATAGGGACAACCCAAGACTTTCAATTGGAATCTGAAATGGTGGAAAGAGCAGTCTTAGGGGCCTGAGCCTTTAACTTGTGGGATCTGACACTATCCCCAGGTAGTGTCAGAACTAAGTTCAATTGCAGGGCAGACAGCTGGTGCCAGAGAATTGTTCAATGTGTAGAAAATTCACACGTCTGGTAAGAGAAGTAAAGGCAAGTGTGGTATTGGTGTGAGGGTATAGGAGAGACACAAGAGTTTCTGCTAGCCTCTACTAGCTCTCTCTATAAACAAGGATCCTTGAAGTTGCCATTTAATACTTATGCTGTGAGCTCATGGGCCAAAACTCAGCCAGATGACCACCCTAGCTTTCAGGGAGGCCAGGAGATGTCTTTATCTTGGGAAATCATCTGTCCAGTTAAAATCTTTATAACTGTGGAATAAATATAGAGCAAATATTAGGAGCAATGAGTATCTTCCTTCTATTACTCTCCTTCTCACCACAGTTAATAAGAAAAAGAGAGGCAAGGAGATTTTTAAAGATTAGTGCCATCTAGACAGTAGTGGAGGGCCTTTTAATGTGATTTTCAGCCTCTCTGAAGTGGTATGGTTTAAATCAAAAGAAAACTGGAAAACTGTACTGTCTCATTTTCCTCTGCTTCAAACTCTGCTCAGAACACAATTTCCAAACATGAGCTGTCAGTAGACCTTGTCTTAGACTGTTGCCACTGCCCAACCCCACAGAAAAGTCAGAGCACAAATCTAGATAAATGTAACATTGACTATAACCAGAATTATGAAAAATATTTTATATCTGAGAGAAGACAGCCTGGTAAAATGATCTGATGTTTATCTTTAACCACTGAGGCATAGATTCAGCTAATAGCCATGGCAATTGCTGGCAATTCCATTCTGTTGCCCGGGAGTCATCTCCATAATTCATAGGACTGGAGCATCATGAAGATTTTTGAGTAGATGAGCAAATAGAATTAGAATTGCAGTCTAAGAATATTGAATATTATCCTGGTAAGGTGTTAGGTGGTCAGAAAGAGAGTAATTGGAGTTAACACTAGTGAACAGATACTGCAATGGTCCCTGTCAGTGGTAATGACAAGTGAGACATGTACTGGGAATGGAAAGAAAGTTATAGCGATCTATTGCAAAGAACTCAGAAGTAAATTGTTTTCAGGGGGGACAGTGGGACAGGGGTTAAAGTAGGAATCTATCAATTTGGTCTTTTCAAAAGAGCTTCTTTTTGTAGGAAATTGCTCCTCTGCCACTCTGTGATTTTGGCAAGGCTGCCAAATTGCCAGACTGCCCTTTGAACACAGACGTGTGGTGGTGGGGGCGGAGGTGGTGGTGGTGGTGGTGGTGGTGGTGGTGGTGGTGGTGGTGTGTGTGTGTGTGTGTGTGTTTAGTGGTAGCAGCACAGACCCGTAGGCCCAGCCAATCATAGCACCTCATTCTCTTAAGCAGAGTGATTGGTCCAGGCATGGGCAAGTGCCTCAGTCTAAGACAATTAAAGCATTTTTCACAGATTTTTCAATGTGGAGCTTGAGGAAGAGGAGTCTTGCCTTTTGGAAGCATGTGAATGGGGATTACCAGTAGCCATTTTTTTTACTACATGGACCACACCTCTCTGCAGTATGTGAGAATGAAGACAACATAGACAATTGGGTGGAGGGTGCATATGGCACCTTTCTTTAAGTTCCTGAGTCCAGTTAAACCGGAAGCTAGATCAATTCCTGGACCTCCTACTATGTAACCCAATACATCTTTTTAGGCTTAAGCTAGTTTGAACTGAGTTTCTGTCACTTATAATCAAAACAAGTCTGAACTAAGAAAAAAAAAAAGAAGTTAAATAATATACTCTTCCTATTAGAAACAGACTTAGTAAACTTCTAGGAGGTCCACAGTAAATTCAATAGAATGAATGTGTAAGCAGATTGATATCTAAGAAATATTTATTAGCAAACTGTGGACAAATCAAAGGCATTTAAGAGAATATTAAGGAAACTAGTTTTGCTCATTTTTGTTGTTTTCCTTCTTATACTAGTAGTTTTTGCTTTCGAAATTATAAAAAGAAGAAAAACAGTAAAATGAGTCAGTCAAGAGAAAAGAAATGAATTGAGGCAGTAAAAGAAGGTATGGGGACAGACGATGGAAAGAGAATGGTGAGAGATGGCATGGTGTATTAGAGAGCTCTAGTCTGGGAGTCAGTGGCTATGCTTGAGTAAACCATTTTGACTAGTTGTAATTTCTACACCTGAGAAAGTAGAAGGCCTGGACTAAAAGATAATTAAGGTGCCTCTTGGTTCTAACAGTCTCTCATTCCAGCATATCCCTTATTTCTAGCAGGAGAATAAAGGAAGCAACAGAGTAGGGTTCATCAGTCTTGTAGTCACAACTGTCTAGAAAGTGACCTCAGACTTTCCAAAAAGTCCAGCTCAGATGGCAGCTGCTCCAAAACCCTCAAAACAGCCTCAGATTGTCCCATGGACAATTGAGGCTCAGAGTTTTCTCTGGAGGGGTCAAAAAATGACCAATGATTATCGGGCTAGGGATGGAGGTAGAACCAAAGCAGGGCTCCTTGTTTATAATTTAATAAATAATTCATCTAATTCCCTGGGCAGAATGGGCAGAAACAACTTAATCTTCCTCTTCCCTCTCGACCTTCTTCCCGCCCACAGAGGAATCCTGACCCACACTAAATCCTATCCAGAGGAAAATACCTGGAACTCATCCAACTAGCAAGTGCAGCCTGCCCAGAAGAGACCTGAGCAAACCAGTTCACACAGCAAAATTCAATAGCCTGCTATTATCACAGCCAGGGAGGCAGGGGAGGAGCAGTTCCAACTATCAGCGTTTTAAGTAGGGGGAGAGGTGAGAATGGGAAGAAGTGGTGAATAAACACATGAGGAAGGGAAGCTCTATCAAAGCATGCTCCTGCTGAAAAGTTGGAGTTGAAGCGTGGTGTGTAAGAAGAAAGAAGTTTTCTTCTAGCTCTTTTAAACTGTTTTGCCCATTTCTGTCAAAATGGTCTCCAAGAAGTTTCGCAGTTCTTAAGAGTTTTGAGAAGTGAGACTTCGCACACAGTAGGTATTCAATAAATATTTATTGAATGACTAACTCAATGAATGGATGGACAAATCTTTTGGTCACCATATTGACTCCCTTTCACAAACCACAAAAAGAGAAGGCATGATAAAGATTAGGGCTCCTCGCCAGCTCAGTCGAGGCTGATTGTCCCCACTCCAGACTATCCAGGCAGAGCCATAATGCATCACATCACACAGAGGGTATTTTCTTCAGTCAAGGAGCAATCATTGGGCCCTTCTTGTGGATGTTAGTCCCTGACTTCTGAGAGCTTGTGATCTAACCGAAGAGACAGTGTTAGCCCACGTAGAACAATGATGTGAATCATATGTCAATAAATAATCAGCCTTAAGAAAAATAGGGAGAACTATAATTGCAATTAGAGTTTAAAAAAAAATGAGTGGGCCTAGAACAGTCCAGAAAGCTCCGTTAAAGTGGGATTTGACCGTGACACAGAGAACAGGTGAATGTTCATTCACGGAGGGTGGGATCTTGTGTTAATTTTCTGAACTCCAATCCCACCTGAATCATCACAGTGCTATTTTCCAGACGCATGGCCAAGTCCCTTTCCAACTTGCCTTCCATAGTCTGCAAGGCAGGCAAAGTTTCCATCACCATTAGAGCAAAATGGGGCTTCACAAAGAGCAGTGCAATTTGAGTGCTGATGAGGGCAGCAGGTCTGATTCTGAATGTTGTTATTGCTGCCAAGCTGTAACCCAGACATATAAATTTGCTGCTTCAAATGTTCCATCAGGAGAGTTGGCTGGGGAGTGTTAATCCAAAGTGAAGCTGTCTTGATTACAAAGGAAGAAACGACAACACCATATAGTTTAACTGCTGAACCTTACAATAAAACACAAAGCAGCATTAAAGTTTTCTGCCTGTAATGCCACGGTTTAAGCAGTTAATCTTATTTTAGCTGAATGGCATGTTCATTACAGCAAATAAATAGGTAATGTGTAGGATTACTGAAAGGAAAGGTAAATTAAATCAGTTATGGGCATCATGTTGATTTTTTTAACTGTCTGATTTAACTTGGTATTTTTCAACAGTCAGATCTAATATATACTCATTTAGTGGAGATTAAGCAGATGGGACTCTTGCCCAGGAAAGTTATTACATATGACTTGAACATCAATCATGATACTCAGCACTGGCTCCTGCCTGGACTCTTCAGTGCTTAAATGGAGGGCTCCTGAATGGTGAGATAGCACCTCTCTCTTTCCATTAATTCATGATGTTTTCACATTTTTGCTTTTTGTGGGCAGCTGAAGGACTTTAATTCCAGGTCTCAAACTTCCTTCTGCAATAACCTGCTACAAAGAGCCCTTCCAACACAATGTGTATGTAGCTCAGGAATGTATTTTATCTCATTTACACACGTTTCCCTCAAATAAGTATTATGCTGACTCCAAAAACCATCCATTGAAGTAGGGGTATAAGAGGAAAAGCAGATATAGTCCCTGAATGGAAGAAGATTGCAATCTAGTCAGCAGAGGAGGGGTAATAATCACAAACATAAGAACCTAGGAAACAATGTGAGAGAGTGTATAATCAAGGGCCAAACTGCACAGGGCAATTTGTGCACAGCGCAGTCCATAGGAAAAAAACTAATACTTACTGAGCAGCATGAAGTTCTAGATATTGGCCATTACACTACAGGCTCTTCGTATACTTAATCTCATTTAATTTGCAAAATAATCTTATGAGACCAGTATCATCCCCCATTTCACAGTTGTGAAAGCGAAGGCTCAGAGAAGTAAATTGCTTACCCTAGGAAGGGGTGAAGTAGGGGTTTAAAACCAGATCTGATTCGAAAGCCTTTGTTTTCCCTTCATGGCAAGCTGCTTCTTTAAGAAAAATGAAGAGTTAAAAGCAGAAGAAAATAAAAAAATATATCATGAAAGGAGTGGAATTTGATCTGAATCAGAATTTACCTTCATTGAAACTTAAAAACAACAAAATTCTTTACCAGTACCCACCTGATAGTCAATTCTACTTCCAGGAACAGCTCAAAAAAAGAATCTTCCTTCTCGACCATGTGATGATCTTAAATCATTTCAACTCCAAGAATTCCTTCTTGACTTTTATGCCATTGTTCTGTGTTTTCATTCTCTCTATATGTAATTTTTAAAAACCCACAGGGCATTATTGTTATATACAGTCAATATTTCTTTAGATTGATCCATATATTTTACTCTTTTCATCAGTCTTTTCCTCTTGCCCCTCTGACTTCCTATCTAGGTTCATTTTACTTCTGCCCAAAGACCTGTCTTTAGTGTCCCTTTAATGCACACCTGCTTATAATAATTCTGTTTTTATGTCGGGATGCCTTTATTTCCCTTTTAATTTTGAAGAATTGGGCATAGAATTCTAGATTGTCATTTGCTTTCTTTTAGTGCTTAGAAAACACTCCATTTGTCTTCTGGCTTTCATTTTTTCTCTTGAGAAACCAGTAATAAGTTTAATTATTGCTTTTTAAAGGTAACGTCTTTTTTTCTCTAGCTGTTTTATAAGATTTTCTTCTCTTTGTTTTTCATTTACTATGAATGTAACTAGGTTTTGGGTTTGTTTTAAATTCTGCATGGGTTTCTTAATTTGTGACTTAATGTTTTTTACTAATTTTGAAAAATTCTCAGCTGTTATCTTTTCAAAAATTTCTTCTGTTCCATTTTCTCTCTCCTTTGCCTCAATAACTCTAAATACATTTATATTAAACCTGCTTACTGCATTCCCTCCCTATGTCTCTTAACCCCTCTGCATTTCCACAACTTTTTCTCTCTGTGTTTCCTTCTTGAACTACTCTTCTAACATATTCTTAATTATCCCTTCAATTATGTCTCATTTGCTATAAAACCATTCCATTGAGTTAATTTCACTACTATATTTTTTGTTGGGTATTAGGTTCCTTTTTATGATTTCCAGTTATCAATCTTATTTTTTGTTTAATCTCCTTGAATCTAGAAGAGTAGTACAAACATTCCTGTCCCCTGGTCCCAATAAAAGGTTGGCTGTGGTAGAGGAGCAAAAACCATCATATGCTAAAGGAGGGCAAGAAACTCATTTGTAACCAGAATCCTGCTCTGATACAAAGCAGAGGTCTGCTGCCAGAGAGGGACAGGTAACTCACCCTCATTTAAGAGCCCGCTCCATTACAATGAAGATTCTGACTGCCATGGGGAAAGGGAGGCCTGCCCCTACAAATCAAGAGCCCAGGGCCTGCATGAGTCTGAGGCTAAAGGGAGAAAAGACCTACCTGATCCATCCACAAGTCTTGCACAAAGAAACAAGCAACAGATCTCTAAGCTGAAGGATGGGCAGGATCACAGAGATCCCACATGTAGCACAGGTGTGCAGTCTGCTGAAAGCTGAGAGTGAAGTAGGAACATTGAGAAAAACTCTCTGACATTCCACACACTGAACATAAAGTAGCAGCAGTCCACCACTGGAGGAATTTGAAATCTGTGGTATATTGAAGGTAACAATATCAGCAATAAAACTCAAATCCACATCAACTACTGATAGAAGTTACTTGGTCCACCCCCCCCCCACCCCGCACACTAATGGCTGACAGAGAAGTTTGCCCATTTGCAGGTATAAATACTATTTACCCCAGTTTCTACTATTCTTTTAAATGCAATGTCTGTCATTCAATCAAAAATTGTAAGATACATTAAAAAGCAGGAGAAAAAAATGACTCACTATCAAGAGATAGTCAATGGTACTAGATCCAGAAATGGCCCAGTCATTAATACTATCCAACTGAAAGTTTAAAACAACTGTGATTAAAATGCTGAAGGATCTAGTGGAATGGATGGACAGTATGCAAAAATCAATGCGGAATTTCAGCAGAGTGACTGAAACTATAAAAAGACAAGTGAAAATGCTAGAAATAAAAATACAATATCAAGAGATGAAGAATCACTTTGATAGGCTTATCAGCAGACTGTACACAGCACAGGAAAGAATCTATGAAGCTGAAACAACAAAAATGATCCAAACTGTAATACAGAGAAAAAGAGAGTGAATAAAATAGAAAACTGCACCCAATAGAGCTGTGAGAGAGTCTCAAATGGTTTAAAATCTAATTGGAGTCCCAGAAGGAAGAATAGGGTAGGGAAAGAGGATGTGTGTGAGCACACACAGGGCAGAAGAATATATAATGGTATAATGGCTGAGAATTTTCCAAAATTAATGAAAGACAGCAAAAAAAGATCCAAGAGGCTCAGAGAATAAATACAAAAACAAACAAACAAACAAACAAACAAAAACACACATAGACACATCATAGTAAAACTGCTGAAAATCAAAAATTAAGAGAAAATCTTGAAGGCAGCCAGGAAATAAACAAATAAAAATATTATATATAGAACAACTATAAGACTATAACAGACCTTTCATCAAAAACTTGACCAAAAAAACAAAAACAAAAACAAAACAAAACAAAACAAAACAAAAAACTTGGCAAGCCAGAAGGCAATGAAGTGATTTGTTTAAAATATTAGAAAATTTAGACACAATCCTATCAGGTCACTTGAAATTTTGGTATTGGTGAAGCCAATTGGGTCTAAGAAAAAAAAAATGTGAACAAGCATAAACGGTAAGGCTTAGATGCAAATAACTTGGGTTGAATTGAAAGCCAAAGTGATGTGGATATGCCTCTTGAAATCAGATAATCAATAAGTAAGAACTCCAACCCCAAAAAACTGTTTTCAAGAGCCTGACCAGGTCAGAGATTGCATTTGCTAAATCACTTTCGGGAAAATTACAGTACCCATCCAAGCACCTATCCCTAATGTCTCAAAAATGTAGACTAAGTGATGCAGATTCAGTGATAATAACCAAATTAAGAAGAATAGTTCTTATGATTCCAACTATTGTGGCATTAGGAGACACAAGGAAGAAACTGAATAAGAATCTCTTGTAGAGGACAGAAACCTAAAAGGAGAAGCCAAAGTAGCTAACAGCCATTTCATGCTGCTCCTATTTGAGATGTTGGTTGGGTTGGAGCAAGGAGTAAGTCCCGAGTAGATGGTGGGCAAAATATGCCAAACAGTGTTATCAAGCAGAGCTTTAACTCTTTCATAATAACCATCATTTCCCAAAAGCCTCTCTAGTAAATATACAGCCTAGTAATACACAGTGAATTTGGCATGCACATATAGTTTCAAGACAAATGATCCCAACCTCCCCTTTTCCATGTAGAGTGCCCCTAGATCCCTTCTATATAAACCTTGGGAATCACTGGGAACTGGGGTGAGGGGAAAGGAGATTCAATCTGGAGCTTCTCCTTGCTCATCCACCCTCTTTACATCCTTGTGCTGTTTGTCCACACGAGAGTAATTAATTCTCCAAATTCATAGGAGAAAAGCAATGGGAAAGAGCATGTGTATAAGTGTGTGTGGTAGGGGCAGGTTGAGTTTTAATTGATAAGAGTCCCTGGGTTGTACAATAAACACTGTGCCTTATTTAGTGGAGAACAGCCAGGACATAAAGAGGATTTTAAAAATCCAAGGTCAAGCCCTTTATATCTCAGCTTCTATTATATTACTGACAATAGCACTACAAATGAATGTAGAAAATGAGGTATTAATGAGAAAAAAGGGGAAAATAACTGGTCCCCTCTGGAAACAGGAATGACTGAAAGCCTTTCTATTGTGGGCCTCTACCTCTAAATGTACATAATTACAGTGACCAGAAAACTTCTCCTAACCTACTCTGATTACTCTTCTGTTTCAGAAGTGAAAACAGGGTAAGGCAGTAATTTTCAATCCTGCCTAACTACTCTGTGGTTATCTACAATCATTCCAGAAATTACAATTGTTGAATTGTTTTTCACTTCCAATGCTGTTGGGCAAATCTTTTTAATACAGTCCTGATATTTTAGTTAGGGCAATGGAAAGATTACTGCAATATCTAGCTAAAATGGGCTTACTATTCCTTTTAAAGGTTTGAAATATTTTTTATAATATTTATTTTTCAGTTATAGTTAGCATACAATATTATATTAGTTTTAGGTGCACAACATAGTGATTAGACATCTATTTAACTCATAATCACCCCCAATAAATCTATGTCCCCTCCAACACTGTACATAGTTATTACAATATTGACTATATTCCTTACGCTATACTTTATATCTCCATGACTATTTTGTAACTACCAATTTGTACTTCTTAATCCCTTCCCCTTTTTCTACAATTCCCCCCACCTCCTCCAATCTGGTAATCTTTAAAATGTTGTGTATCTATAAATTTGTTTTTTATTTTGTTCTTTAGATTTCACATGTACATAAAATCATATGGAATTTGTCTTTACCTGGCTTACTCCATTCAGCACAATACCCTCTAGGTCCATCATGAAATATCTTTTTCCATCCCTTTGCTTTCCATATGTGTGTGTCTTTTAATCTGAAGCAAGTCTCTTATAGGCAGCCTATGTAAGGGTCTTGTTTTTTATCCAGTCACCCTAACTTTTGACTGGAGCATTCAATTCTTTTTTATTTGAAGTACTTGTTGATAGATATATAGTTATTGCCATTTTATTGATATTTTTAATACATGTGTTTTTCTTTTTCTTAAAGAAGTCTCTCCAACATTTCCTGTAATACTGGCTTGGTGGTGGTGAACTCCTTTAGCTTTTTTTTTTTTTTGGTCTGGGAAGCTCTTTATCTGTCTGTCCTTCAATTCTAAATGATAGCTTTTCTGAGTAATCTTGGTTGTAGGACCTTGCTTTTCATCACGTTGAATATTTTGTTCCAAGCCCTTCTGTCCTGCAAAGTTTCTGTTGAGAAAGAGGCTGACAGTCTTATGGGAGCTCCCTCGTAGGTAACTGCTTTCCTTTTGTTGCTTTTAAGATTCTCTCCCAAATAATGTATTCTTTATTTGTGACTGGCTCCCTTTTATATTTTCCATCTCTATTTTTGTTTTCTATCTTTGTTAAAATTGTGAGTTTGTCTACTCTTCCCCTAAGTTCACTAAACATCCTTATAACCAGTGTTTTGAACTCTGCATCCAGTAGATTGCTTGTCTCCATTTTACTGAGTTCTTTTCTTGGAGCTTTGTTCTGATCTTTCTTGGGGGACATGTTTGTCTTCCCATTTTGGCTGCCTCCCTGTGTCTGTTCCTATGTATTAGGTAGGGCTCCTAAATCTCCTGGTCTTAGTAGAGTTGCCCTAGTAGTAGATGTCCTGTGGGGCCCAGTGGCAGTCTTCCCTGGTCACCCGCGTGAGATGCTTGTGTGAGTTGTGTGCGCCCTCCTGTTATAGTTGAGCCTTGTTGCTGTTTTCACACCAGTGTGGGGAACTAACCATTGGGCTGATTGGTTGAGAGGATTGGGCAGTGAGGGGCTGACCCTACGGAGCAGGATTCACTGTAGCAGTGTTCTGGTACCTGCCAACTCTGCCTTTCCGGTGAGTCCTCCTCAGATGCAGCCCTGGGCGGTGCCCTGGCTCTAGTGCTAGTCCACACAGGCCAATGGGTGTGCCAGCCCAAGGGCCTCCTGGGAGGGGTCCAGCTGCAGGCCAAGTTCAACCACAGCCTGTGCTCTTCTATGGCCACCTGGTTAAGAGTCACCATGCAATCTGCAGAGGGCTGCCACCTATGCTGGGCTTATAGGTACATTGAGAGGCCAAGCCAGGAACCAAGGCTGCTGCAGCTAGTGTGGGAATTGGGGCTGCTCAGCAAGAGGCATGGGGTGCTCTGAGACCAGATGCTGCTTCCTTGGGTTTTGTGAGCCTTTGAAAGATTTTAGGAAAGTCTGCAGCAAGAGCCAAGACAGCCATTTGTATGGAATAAACCACTGGAAGTGGCTTGGGTGGGTCCACAAGTAGGGAGAGGCAGTCTCAGGGAATCAGTTGGGCAGGGCCACTTTGTATTATACGTGATGATACTCAGGTATGGCGAGGCCTGTGTCCGCATGCTGGGAATGGGGAGGGCTCAACAAAGAAACAATAGATACTAACAGCACTTCTGTCAGGGAGAAAGCCATCCCTCCAGCCCTTGTCCTGAAGCCCAACAACTCAGTGTCTCCCCATATGTCCCTGGTACCCCTCAAGCAGCTGTCCTAGTGCTGGAGTTCAGAGTGAGTAAGTCCATCAGCAAGTAAGCCCAGGCATGGGTCCTTTAAAAGGAATGCCTACAACTCCCACAGCTCAACGTCTCACTCAGCCACAATCTCCGTTGTTTTTCATGAGCAGATGGTGGGGACTTCTCTTTCCGGAACTGGAACCCTGGGCTGGGGAGCTCATTGTGGGGCCAGGTCCCCTCACTCCTTAGGTCAGAGAGGGGCTCTGCAGCCAAGATAACCCTCCCAATTCTTTATTGCCAGATGCAGTTGGCATACTGGCCATTTCACATCTCTGCCCCTCCTACCGGTTTCGAGGTTATCTCTTATGTTCATCCCTAGTTGTAGGGCTTCTGTTCAGCCAGACCTCAGGTGACTCCCAGTGATGGTTGCTCTGTAATTTCGTTAAAATTCTTGTGTGGTCATGAGAGGAGGCATGTACAGCATCTACCTTCTGTACCATCTTGACTCCCCCTTTCTGAAATATTTTTATTGTATTTGGATCCTGGGATGAATTTTGGGTACTGTTTATCATAGGAAAAACAGGTTTTAAAATCATTATTGAGAACCTACATACTTTAAGAAGCATGAATCAGTCGTATTACCTATTAAAAGCCCTCTTAACTTCCAAAGAGATAAAAAAAAAAATTACTGGTCATTAAGTGTGTTATATGTATGACTAATGTTTATTTTACCCAATGTATTAGTTTAGAACCAAACTTGGTGTAGTTGTAACTTTTATGTGCTACATGTATAATTCAGCATAGGCCAATGCCCTTTTTATAATCGAAAGAATCACTTATGGAATTATTACAAGATAAGCAGAGTAGAACAGTGGGAAAATATTTGATTAGGCATCCCAAGTCTCTATGGTGTTCTGCTTCCTTAGTTAAGAAAATAGGAAATAAGTTATACACTTTTTAGAGGGAATCCATGCAGTAGAGAGAAGGTAGGGACCCATTCAGCTCTAGAAGATTTCATGACCAGATGACTTTTAAGGTTTCTTCTAGCTCAGAAAATACATGTACTTGGAAAATAATTTTTTTTTCATTTTAAATTGTTACATTTTTTCCACTTTAAACTGTTACATATAATATCCTAGTATATTTTTGCTTTCACAATTCATTGCTGGTGATGCAGCAAGATGTCAAGTCTTTGGTCAGAAATGTAACCCAACTACAATGCTATTCTGAGAACACATTTCACTTTATAAGGAGTACATTGCAATAAAAAGCAGAGGCCATCCAGATATTCAAAAATACTGGTCCCATTAGAAGTAACATTACCAACTAAACTCTGGTGTTATTCATCAAAGTGAATTTAGAGTTATACTTTAGGATAGCTGATGCTATTCCGAACTCTCAAATCCAACAACAACAAAATCCAAAAGCACATTTTTATTTGCAGCAAACTTATAAGATGGTACTTTTAAAGTAGGCATTTCAACTCAACACCTGAAAAACTGAAATGTGATATTTAATTACATCCAAAGTTTAAGAAATGTATTTAAAAATCAAATATGGCATTTTAATTACCTTAAGCTACTTATTTTATTTCAGTGTCAAAGAAAAAGATGTTCTTGTACACACACATATGCTTTGTGTCAAAGAATTCAGAACTATGCAAATAATTTTTCAATATGACTAAAAAATAAAATATTTACACACTTTAATGTAGTGCTCAATACTTAATTCTGAAACCTATTGCTGATGCTTCTTCTAAAGAACAATGACTCAGCCAGAAAAATAGTAAAGGCTGCCTCTTCTTTTTTAAAGTGCTTATTAGCAAATATACCCAAAGCAATGGTTTTTAGAAACACATAATATTCAAGTGCTCAGAGTCACTACTTACAGAATCAAA
The DNA here is from genome assembly GCA_004027375.1 of Macroglossus sobrinus. Classification (NCBI taxonomy): domain Eukaryota; kingdom Metazoa; phylum Chordata; class Mammalia; order Chiroptera; family Pteropodidae; genus Macroglossus; species Macroglossus sobrinus. The sequence goes on along the minus strand of PVKZ01004256.1, from coordinate 47,031 downwards.
TACGCCATTCTGTACCTTTGAACATGTAAACTGATTTTATCTGCATTAAATAAAGATTGCTTTCAATGGCCCTCAACTATATGCTTCAAATCAAGATAGTGCTATTACTATCAGCAGCAGAAACAGTATTAACAGAAGAAACCCAGCATATTATTAAGAGATCACAGAAAACTAGGAAAACTAACCACTTATGGATATGCTTATATCCAAGGATAAGCCTACTCTTTCACTCTGCCTCTATGTTAAACATTTAAAAAATAATACTTTCTTGTCTCTCTATAGAGTATTTCATAATAGACAAAGGTATTCAAATTCTTGTACCATTCTACCAAACTCTTATTTCTATATAGAGTAGCCTTCATATTCTCAACATCTAAAACAAAGCCTATTTCCACCAAGAAAGCAAGAAGGAATGAAATACCTACCACTAAAATCCTGAGGGAAAAATACTAAACAATTGTGAAATAAAGCTGTTTTTAAAGAGCGATACAAATATTCCAAAATAGAATGTTTTCTGAAAGTGAAATATTTGACTTCATATCAATCATATCCCTTTTATCTGATATAATTAATTTAGAAAAAATAAGCTTCATCTTAACTAATTGCTTTCTGTATCAGGCTCTCATTCTGACTCATGCCCCTAATAAGAACCATTTAACAGTCATATTGTGAGTATTCCCTCAGGTCCCTGTCTATTTTCTTAAGCTATTTTTACTCCTTTCTCTCTCTTCCAAAAATCCCCATATAACCCAAGAGAAAATCTCCATTTAAAAAAACTCAATTTAAATAATGTGATAATGCTACATCTGATTTAAAGTAGTAATAAATTATAAATTGCCAAATAACTTAATGTAATTTGCAATGCAAATCCCTGGTATAAAAAGAATCCATCTTGCCCTGAATATAATAAAGCAGTCCAGTGATTTCAAATTACTTATGAAATAAAGGCAAAAATAAGGTGTAAAATACTATTTATAAAAGTCAAGTAAGAAACCAGTTACCATAAATCTTTTTACAAAGATAAATGTAATGTGCCATCCCACTTCTAAAAATTGTTAGGGAGGTTTATAATTATTGGTTTCAAAAATGACTTTAAGGAAACTAGAGACTGAATTGCATATTATTTGTACCATATGACATATTAAATATATATGTAACAATAATACTGCAATGGTAATTTAAATTAATCTTTGGACCTGCTACTTTTTGGCAAGTATATTTCTTTTTCAAAGACTTTGTTATAAGTGATTAATTTTTAAATGTTAGTTTTCAAAAACTTTGCTACTTGAGATTCTAAGTTAATGAGATACCAGAAGTCTCAAGTAGTAATAATACGCCATCAAAATAAAACATTGTTCTTGCATCTTTTGTTATTGTAACAAATACAATTGAAAATAGACAACACCGCTATGCCTATAAACTAAAAATACCTAAACTCTTAAAAAGGGAATGAAAAAGAAAAGAAAAATTAAAAATTCTTATTTAAAAATAAATCTGAAGCCCTTGCATTTCTTAAGAACTCTCTCTTCTTTTGGACCAAGCTGTGTCTTCCACCATTCAACCAAGGGATGCGACGTTAATTTTCCACTTTGTAGGTTTCAGTTTGAATTTTCTTGAATGTTTGCAAAGCTGGTACTGGACTTGAGACGTTTGGCTAAATAAATCAAAAGATCAATTTTTAACTTAAATTTAATTCTCTAAGCATAATTATTCATTATTTTAAAAGAACTCTTTAATGTTTAATAAATATATATATACATTTAAATGGATTACAAAGAAAAGTGAGTTGTATATTACATGCACACATACAAATACATACATGAACATAATATGGCTGCTAATAAAATATGTACAATCAATTTTGAGTAAGATGCTAATGGGACTGAGTCATTAGGGTTAATAAAAAATATATAGCTATTTGGCTTGGTAATGTTTTATGCTTACAGTTAAACATGAATGTTTCTCATATCCCAGAAATCAAAAACAATCGTGCCATGGGGAAAGTACCCTACATTGGATAAGTAGAAATCTCCCTACTTCAGAGGCTCTCAACACTAAAGTAGAGGTTATGATTTAGAAGGTCTGCATTGGGACCCACACATCTGAGTTTTTGTTTTTCTTTGTTTTAAATATACAGACAACTCTGATATTTAGTCAAGGATGAGAACCACTGTTCTAGTTTCTATCTGGGTCTCCCTTGACCTCCATTTAAGTGCTAGATGACAACATGAGTTCCTAGACTACTGTACTGCTTCCGCCTAAACTAAGAAAAAGCCTAAGCTAAAAGTCTACTTCTTAAGCCTTCAGTGGATCTGGGAGGCAAACTAAATCAAAAGGGCTTTTTTCCCAATTACATGCTTAAATTACTAGAAGTAATCTAGTTTCTTACTAATTACCTACTTTATTAAACTAACCAGCAATATCAATAAGTATTTATACCTTCAACTTCCTTGCTTCCTCATTTTCTGATAAATCCCTACATCCTTCAAAATTTTACTGTAAGGATTATCTAATGGTGAATTCCGACACCCATAATGTAGAGTTAGTCTTATTCTTTTCTGTGGTCCAACCACACAGAATATATCTCTACCACATTTGTTGTAATAATTGGGTTATGTCAGTGTGTTCTTTGAGGGGACATATAGTAAGTCCTCACTTAACATCATCCACAGGTTCTGTGACTTTAAGAGAAACAACATATAACAAAACCAATTTTATCATAGATTAATTGACATACACAAGAGTTGACTTCCAATGGAGTTTCATTAACAGCATCTCACTGATGTTATAATGAAATGATATGTAATTCAAGGACTTCCTGTATTGTGCCTTGTTTCTTTTTTTAATCCCTAATTCTTACCATAGGACTTGATGAATAGGGGCATATAAAATGGTAACATAAAGAAAATAAAAGTGTCCGTGAGGTAACAACACAAGAAGTGTTTGCTTACACTAGCATTTCCTTAAATTCATAATTTAATTCAGAAACAATGCTTCTATTAAAACATTAATAGGTATTATGCAGAAGTTCTACTGTTAAGTTTTGGGAATGTAATCTCAGTCTTTAATTTATATTCAGCTACATTATGAAGCTCATAAAAATAATTTATAGGACTAGTATTTTGAGAAACATACTCTAAGAAATGTTAACAATATATTTTCAGTTAACAAATATTTTTGAGCACATCCTAAGGGCCAGATACTTTCTAGATGTTGTTAAAGTGGTGAACAAGACAAAATTCTTGTTCTGATGGAGCTTACAATTGAGCCAGGGAGACAAATAAGGTAGAAAATAAATGAAAAAGTTAATTTAAATAGCGATTAAATACCGTTATAAAAAGATGTTACAGAAGAATTAAAAGAAGGGTATATTCTTGGTGGGGGCGGGAGAAAAGAGTTGACATAAAAAGTCTCTGAGTAAGTAACCTCTGACCTACGACCTGGATGACAAGTTGCTAGTCAAGGAAAGTGGGGAAGGCAAGTACAAGAGCTTTGGAAAAGGGAAATGTGAATGAGCTTGTATTTGAGAGGCACAGAAAGGCCAGACTGTCTACATTAAAGGCCTCATAAGCAAGGAGAGGTAAATGGGAGCCAGGTCACATATAGCTTAGAGAACAAACCCTAGAAATAAGTTAGAGAGCAAACCCTAGAAATAAGTTTGGATTTTATTCCAGGTGCAACAAGGACACATGAAGGGTCAAGTAGGAGAGGAGCATAGTAAAATGTGCTTTAAAAAGTACTCTAAGCACTGTATGGAGAATGGATTGTGATGGGTCAAGAAATGAAAGCAGAGATACCCATTAAGAGACTGCTGCATTAGTGCAGATAAGTGACCATGAAGGCCTGAGCTAGGATATTACTGATGCAGGGAGAAAAAAGACCATTAAGTACTTGTGGATGAACTGAAAAGGGGTGGGGAAGGGAATGTAGGAATGGGAAAATGAAAAAAATAATTAAGAAATTAAAAAAGAATAAGGTCTGTGGCTTCACAAGCAGATAGATGGTGGTGATTTTTACTGTGACAACAAACAAAAACCCTGACCAGAAGCAGAAAATGTCTTTGTAGAGTTAAATCGATGTGCAAGGCAAATAAGATGCTAAACTTTAAAAGTACAACAAGCCCTGAAAAATAAAGTTTCTTGACAGTGAGGTCCTTGTTATTTGCTATTATTCAAGATAAGTGTTTTTAGGACTGAGCTATTACATATTTACAGAATGCTGGCAATCTTTGAAAAGCTTTACTAAATACACCTAAGATAAAAGCTCTCCTCTCCAGTAACTAGTTTTTTAAGGTGATAAGACATTACAAATTCTGCTTAAACTGATCTACAAATAACCTTTTTTTGTTGTTAGATATATTTTTCAAGTGCAAGAGTTTTTATATCACAGGTTTCTAGACTAGGAATAATATTTGAGCCAAAACAAACAAACAACAACAACAAGAAAAAGCCTAACTTTTTTTTTCCAAAAGACATTTTCTTTTTTAAAGACTAAAATTCCTAAAAGGTAAGCTCATACTTTTGTTTTGATAATAAACAAGAAACCCTTAAGACTGAGAAGCCACTCTTCCTTAGCTAGATGGAATCTTCTAATTAGTGCCTTTTCTGCTCTGCCCTGTGGTAAGGAGAAAGTAAAGCAACTAATATGTACTGAGCACGAGTTGCACGTTGAGTAATGTTCTTGTAACACAATTTCAATTTGCTCATAAACAAATTGTGTGTAAGCTATGGTTTCTCCTTGCCTGCCAAACTTTTAGGTGGTTCCACCATGGCTCCAATGGGCCTTCCTAAGAGCTATCTCTATCTCCCTACTGTGGCTGCTGCAGGTCTGCAGTCTTTGTCGCTGTTCCTCTGCTGTCGCCAACCTTATTCCAGGGAATCCATTTTAATCTCTCAATTAAAGCATCTGAAAGATGGCTGTTTGTTGACCTTTGATTATCTGCACTTATAAACTTCTTATACATCTTATGTAAACTTAAGCATAATTGTAATATTTGAAGCAGAGAGCTGTTTTAGGCTAAAATAGTTTGAGTTGTCAAAGCATATCACAGAACTAAATTTCTAAAAGAGGACTAAAATTTTAAAATACAAGTTTTTATCTAAATAAACAATTATATAAAGAAACTTACGAAGAATTAGTTTGCGTTTCTTTTGCTCCGAGTGAAGAAAGCTACTCAGGTAGAAGACAACAGGCAGAAAAAGAATGAACACAGAAACGGCAATTACAGGCACGGTGTCACTACAAGGGACTGAACAGTTGAAAGTTCGACTCCAAAGTTTTCGAGTAATGTTCATCTAGAACAATAACAAATAATGTTACTTTGTTTCATAATTATTTTGTTAGTAACTTAACAAGCATAGCATTTATGCTAAATACACATCCCTAAAAAAAAAATCTATTGACAGTTGAGAAAAATTACTTCTGCCAGAGAATAAGCTGGTTCACAATTACTCATTGTTTAAATTTATATCTATACAGAAATTTCATATTCTAAATTCTTAATGTTGTCCAAGGAACATCAACTTTTCATAGATTTCAAACAGAAAACTTATATCAATAAGAATATAGTTAGACCATGCTTCATTCATTAAAAAAAACTTAAAAGGAAAAAAGATTTAAAAGGGTAACTATGTGAGGTGATGGATTAATTAACTCGACTGGAAATCCTTTCGCAACGTATATCAGATCATCACATTACACACTTTAAATATACTACAATTTTATTTTTCAATAAACTGGGGGGAAAAGGCTCACGAAAACAAAATATTTTTTCATGTGCCATATATGTAATCTCTGAGCTTGCTGTAATATTTTTAGAATAAAAATAATATCAACTTTATAGGGCTTCTCTATGAAATGCTTAATATCTGAGCTATTATGAAATATTTATACTCATGGTAAATAATTTTTAAGTACATAATACCTAATTAGTCATGGAAACTTTATTAGACAATATTAATAACCTTTTTATCAGATACATTTAGATACAATAAAAACTTACATTTAAGAGCAGCAGTACCTTGAGTTCCTGGTTTTTGTAAAACAGGCTAAGGAATAAGGAAACTATAAAATTTAATGTGGAAAACTGTTCTTGTCTAGATTTTGTTTCAGATATGCTTTACAAATGGTGCACTGTATATTTAAGTTTTTCTTATTGTGAGAATTTTCTAAAATAGGTGGATTTTCTGTGTAATCCCATTTCTGTCATAGCACCAATATTCATTTTTCTTCTTTATTTTAAAAACAATGAAATAGACTATTATTTTAAAAATATATATTTATTATTTATTGAAAGCCTACTAGAAGCCAAGTACTTAGATTCTAGACATTAGGAATAAAACAGTAAAAAACAAAAATCCATGGAGCATCTATTTTAAGTGTTTTTTGCTATCCTGAATGTTATTGGTCTATTACAGTTCACTCTGAGCTGCTCTGATAATTCAAACTCATCACTCCCAAACATTAATTTTTATCAATTTTGACACTGAGTTCTCAACTTTTACCTAGTAATTTCTCCTTTTCCTCAATACTCAGGCACCATATTCCCATAAAAAGGCATGATCGCCATCTCGTGGTCCCCCATGTAAAGGCAGGCTATACAGTGGGGAAAAAAAGCTTTTTTGTTGACCACGCAATTAATACACATACTAAAGGGCCTGGTATATGCCAAGCAGTGTCTTTATGTGGCTTATATTTTAGGAGAGACTGGCTATAAATAAGTAAACAAATAAAAAATTTCAGATAGCAATAGATTAAAGATATAAACAAAGCAATGAGATGTAAAGTAATTGAGAAATGGCTTCAGAAACACATGGTAGCAAGATCTAGAGAATTCCTGAATTAGCAACATATGCATAATAAATTGAAATGTAAATATATAATGCCCACATCTCAGAAAATGACACATATTAACAAACTTAAAAAAACAAAATATACCAAATTGTCAACTTGCTTATGAAGTACCTGATTAATTTCCATTTTAGTTTGACACATAAGGATGTTCTAAAAGCTTACTACTTTATAACTAGCTATTTCTGGTTAAAGACAGCATATTCAGATTCCAATAGACCTCTGAAAGGGATAATAATACTGAAGGCACATTCAACAACACTGCAAAATATGTATCATATCAGAAGCATAGTACTTACTGCATCTTCCACATCAATGCATAAATGTGTTCCAGGTTCAGCCTTATTCTCACGTTCATTCATTTTTTGCATTTCATTATACACACTACTCAAAGTTTTATATGCTTCACGACAGTTTTTGCATACTTCTGAATAATTTCTTAATTGTAGAAGACTGTGTATGCTCCCCTAAAACATCAAAGGCATATGTAATACACACAATAAACACTGTATCTCTTTAATGTAAGCTATTTGCCCTCCTAGAGGACAGTAAGCAATACATCATATTAAAGTGCTGAACTCTGATACTCGGCAAGTTGCTAAATCACTCTGAGCCTCAATTTCATCATCTAGAAAATAGGGCTACCTCCACCTGTATTAGAATCCTGGTACACAAAGCACATAGCGAAATATTTGGCACTTTCTAGTTGCCCCTAAATTTTGAAAACCACTGTACTAGCCACTGTTAAGTGATAACACTAGCTCATATGTCAAATTACTAATACCTAAATACTGAAAATTTCCTAAATTATCTTGTCATTTATATATCTGCTCGAATCTATCCTACCTTCACCAAATAAATAAAATATGCCCTTTCCTGTGCTGATTTCAATACAGAAGTCAACTTTACTGAGACAGAGAGGACTTTCTTAAAGGGAAAGGAAAAGGCACTAAAACTGTATTCTCACACAACCCTCTTACACCAAGGCTTGTAATTCAGTCCTTTCTAGTCAGCAAAAAGGGACTAATACCAAAGAACAGTGTAACCTAAAATGAAGGTAAAGAGGATAACATAAAATATTACATTAGCAAATCTGTCTTTTCCACTTCCGGGACTGACACTTATCTTTTCAAAAACAAGTTTTCTGAAGAGTCAGTTCACACCTTTGCTTTCTATCCACTTTATTCTTTACCTTGTAGCCTAAAGAAATTCTATTAACTGAGCATCAGAATGAAAGAAAAAGGAAAAATTAAAGGAATTAAACCGATAGCCCCTGCAATGTTACCTTCATCACCTATTTGACAGAGAAACTAAGTGTCCCTTCAGTTGTGCCACAAGAAATAGCCCATTGCCTGTTTCTCACAGAACAATTCCGCATTCAGCTAAATATGTTCAAACAAAATTGAGGACAGAACCTTGATGGGGGAGCATAATTTAGCCATTTATATTAAAGTTTAAAATGCACATGTATTTTAATATAGCAAAAAAAACCATAACAGTACTACAAAAAAAATAAAGTGGGAAAAGGCTTTCTAATGTGACACAAAATTCTCAAGCTATTGAAAAACTAATAAATTTAACAACATAAAAATTAAATTTTTCTTCATAATAAAAAAAAAAGCACAATAAAGACAAACCACAAACTAGGAAAAAAATATTTGCAACTAACATCCCAAGAAAATGCTAATTTCCCTAAAATACAGTCATCAGAACATTAATCTCTTAAACCAAAAAAGTTCCTTATGTACCAAACAGGTTTGGTAAACACTGTACATAAAAATTACCATTTGGAGTTTTACAACATATGGAAAGTCCACTGAAATTCTGAAATCCTATAGTAAAGTATTTCTCAACTTTGTTAACACTAAACCTTTTTTATGGGCCATCCATCTATTAACATCTTGTAGAATATATTTTGGGAAACGTTCATCTAATAGCTTTTATTATTCTCAGAGAAATTCATAATTCTGCGTTATCACATTTATTGGAGAGGAAATCATACACACATATATCCTGTGTTATATTTACATTTTTACATTTATTTTGAGACATTACTTACTTGTTAAGCAAATTTCAAAACTATGATTTTACCAGAGTCCCAATCTCTCCCTTCACTACCACTAGGAAAGTTCCAATGCCAACATTTAAGAATTGGAGGTGGAGAAAACAAAAATCAGTAAGGTATGTTTTTTAAAGGCTACCTTTTATATTATAATTCAATACTCAAAGTTATCTCACTAAACAGTGACTTTTAAAGTAGGTAAAATATATTTAAGCAAATATTGATGCAAAGAATAAGCTTCCTGTACATAGAATCATACAACATTGCAAAATACCTTATTGCATAAACAAAGTCAAGGTAAATTACTGTTGGACAGAACCACATCATATTTTAATTAAATAATCACATGACTCATTTAATGTGTTCATACTCATTATCACATTGGGTCCTCACTACAAAATACTTGAAGGTAGGCTGGGTAGATCTTACTGTCCTATCCCCACCTGACAAAAAAGAAAACGAGTTTTGGTGATTTACCTAAGGGCTAGTAATGGAAGAACTTAGCAGAAATCCAGGGCCACTACTTCTCTACATTGTATAAACATCAACAGTTAATGCTGTAAGAGTTAGAATTACTTATTATTCATTTATACAAGGCAGCATTTTAATTTAATAAGTATCATATATAAAATACCTGAAGATTATGCTCAAAGCAGGACAAGGTGTGATTAAATAGATTGAGGAAGTATACAGTGCTATTTGATAATTCTTCACTTTTGTTCATTAAACAATCTGTCAAAAAACCAAATAAGTGTATTAATATACGTCAAGCAACAATTGTATATTGTCATTTCTCTCTCAAGCCATCATATTCTGTTTCTCACTATAGTAATTCTTTATTCAAACAAGCATGAAGTGTTCCACATAAAAGAATTTTCCAAATACTTTGTTTCCAAAAACTTTTTCTTACATTAAACCATTTTAATAAAAATCTTAAAATAATCACATGCTCTCCTTTCTTTATAAAAGCAACATACAAAACAAAATTTAAATTGATTTTTGATTGTTAAAAGTCTTAATCATGGACATCAGTTATCAAGTGCTGCCTTAATAGGGGAGTTTGGGGCTGTTTCAGCATAAGAATGTTTATCCTACATTAATTTTACCTAAATTCATATGCTTTCTGATCCTTTTCTGGGTCAAATTCAGTAGTTCTGTGTCTCTTCCATCTTCACCAGTGGGTCATTTATTGCATCTAATAGGGTAACTTTTTATCACATGCTCCTTCTAATCTATTGTGAGTTGGGAGACGAGAAGCAAGCTAGTGAAAATTTTGCCTAAAATAATGATAAAGAGGTTTCAAGTAAAGTCTGAAAATAAATACAATTGTTTTATGTGTTTTTGAAAATCTTACATAAATGATATTGCTCTGCAACTTGCTACTCTTGCTTAGCATTTGCTCAAATTCATTCTTTTTGTTTTCTATGTATGAATACAGCACAATTTATTTATTTACTCTCCCTTCTCTGATGAACCTATTCTTTACTGTCACTTTGCTTTTACCTTTCCCTGCTTTCCCTGTTCTCAGCTTTCTCTCTTAGACCTGGTTCAAGAGCCTGGCTTCATATCCTGGAACTCCTGGTCAGGTATTTCAATCTCACTCTCCTAGGATCTTACCTTCTTTATGTTCCACATACTCACAAACATTTCCAACCCTGGACAGACTCCATTTACTTTCTCTACCACAATTCCGATTGTAGAACATTATTTTAGAAAATTCTGAAGTTATAATGAAGGGACTCAATTCAAATTCTAATCTCAAGGCCACAAAACAATCCTTAGATGTCCTACTAATTACTCCACAAGGAATGTTCCAAATCGTTTCTACACTGTAGTGCTTAACCCCATTCTTTCCCTCTTCATTTCAACTGATAGCTGTATATTGTACTCACCCAGGGTCATCTAATATGATCTCTCTCAACTGGGAATGAAGAGACAGGATTGGGCCTATTTCAATTATCCAGGAGAAAGGTGGCAATGCAGATAACAAGAATTCAGTGGATAAAAAAGACTGAATAGGCAGTGCAAGGCACCAGAATATGCCACCTCAAAATACACTTCTTTGGCGTATGGATTATTTAGAGCCAAAGGCTACTAAAAACTCGCAAATGTAGGACAAGCTCTAAAAACAGGGCACAAGTTTTCGTTTTGTAAATAAAATTTATATTTATAAAGGAAATTTCAGTGTATAAAGATATCTCCCTCTCCCACATCAGGAAGAGGAGAACTCTTAATAACTTATCAATAGAGAAGGTACTGACTTAAATCTCCATAATGAACCTTACTATACAACCCTTGTTTAACATTCTTTTCCTGGTCATCTTCCCATAACTCTCCTCCTCTACCCAGAAGCCCCAAATCCCTTTTCCTTTGATTAGCCTAAAATGGTATATGAGCCCCAAATCCCTGTGGGTTATTCATTGGGTGCTCCCATGTGTATATGTACAACACATATGGTAATAAACTTCTGGGTTTTTTTTTTTCTCTTGTTAATCTGTCTTTGGCCAGTCTAATTTATAGAGTCCTGGCCAGAATATCTAAAACAAGCACAGGAAAAAAATGTTTTTTCCTCCCCTACAGCAGACATTAGGATATGACACACTATGAAGTATGCAGGTACTATGATAAACTATCACTACAATGAAAGCTAACATTAACTGAGAACCTATGTTCCAAGCACTATGCTTGTATTTTAAACACATTTACTCATTTAACTCTTACAACAATCCTATAAGGCAAGATCTACCATTATTTCCAGTTTCTAAATAAGAAACAGAAGCTTAGTGGAATTAAGGAAGTTTCCCAAAGTCACAAAACTGGTTAAGTAAAACCTTAGAGTTTCTACACAGTCTTATTCCTGAGCCTGCACTTTCAAACACACAAAATAAATTAAATATTCACATCTACATCCTAAACGATTAAAGTTCAATAGTCAGAGTAAATAAATACATGCCATCACTCCTCCCTCCACTATCCATAGATACCTGACACACAGGGATTCAGGCAGTCACTATCAACTGATCAGTTGTTGGCAACTGAGATGAAACCTAAACCTGATGAACAGAGCAGCAACAGCACATTAAGACTCCTTTGTGCAAAAAAAGAAAAAAAAGATATCCCCTCTGGGTAGATTAATTATAAAAAGACACTCCTCTTCTAGAGGCTGAGCTAGAATTCTGCCCCATTCACCCCTCACACAGGCCCCTAAGTGCAGGGCTTGGTCTGCACCTGATATACAAGGGGCCCTGCTAATGAACCTATTTCTAGAGTCTTTTCCCTCTCTGAACTCATATACTCTACACTCTCTGCAGCTTTATCTTCTCAAGAATGTAGTAAGTCCCATTCTGACTGTTCCCCTCATCATTTAAAAATTTGAGGGATCACTTCACAAATTAGCAAACAGCCAGGAAAATAAAGCAATATACTGAGGATTATGCATCAAGTTAGTAAGGCACAGAAAAGCAAAATATACTTCCCAGACTCTCAATTAAGTATTTTCTGAATTACACTATTTTTTCTTTACTATTTAAAAAATGTTACTCCATGCGTCAGCTTTCAAAAAAATTTACATGCTAAATTTCTTTTTACAAAAATGTATCATAAGCTCCTCTAAATCAGGGTTTAACAATAACAGCCCTTTTATGTGTGAGATAGAATATATACAAATAAAAAAAACATGATTACAAATATGCAGAATATTAGTATACTGGGTTACAAAATTGAACAGGTGTTCAGTTTTTGTAGTTGACATTTTGCAGGGAAGTACAGAAAATACAATTTCATCCATAACAATTTTACATCTGTGTTATAACAAGCCATGTCATGGCAACTGACATACACAATATAGGGATAAATGGATTTCTGTGTGTGTGTATATCCTTGAGTTGCCTAAAAAAGTATTATAAAGTATGATCATGAGAGCACAATGGCAATTTCTTCCATACAAAGTATGTAATTAAAATCATTTCTTTTTCTAAAGAAATAATTTATAGAATTGTAAAAATAAAAAGAGAAAAGTAATTTACAAAAAAAAATTCTCTGAACACCTTAATCTCTTCTATTTTATAGATAGCCATTCCTTTTCACTTAAAATAATTTAAAAATTAAACTAAAAGGCAGTTATATAGACTGGTCATCTTGTTATATACTACATTAATGCAGTACCATCAAAATTTTTTCAATGATCATTAAACAGTGGTATTTATTATAAAGTATAAAGGAGTTCATTTATATAATGAGACTAAAAGTGTCTTCATTATTAAAGACCCTGACTTTCTGATTTAAAACAAAAGAACTCCAGTAAAGTTGTTCTTTTATCTTTTTGCAAGAATTGAGAGCATGAGGTTATAAGCAGTGAGAAGTTATATATTTTAGAAATTAGTAAGTTAAGGAATACCAATAATAAGAAAGCTTCCTTTAAGCACTAAGTGAAGTAGTCATTATGAATTTTCCTCATCCCAGATAATCAATGCAGCCTCATCAAGAATAGATTAGCATATCTTCTTTCTCAGTTGAGGGCTCAAGCATCAACTCAAGGGACATTCTCGAAGGTGTTAAGGATTCAAGTCAAGACCATACATAGAAACCTGATGAATTACCCTAACAGGAATAATGCATCTTTAAATAAAGTATTTGGCATCTATTAAAAGTTTGTATTAATGTCTCCACTGTTTTTCAAAATAAGTTTTATAGAAAACAACAGAGACAACTGAAAAATAGGGCAAGCTTCAGAAAACAGTATAAACTGTGGGAACTTTGTACCTGAACAACATAAAGTTAAGTTTAATAAGTATGAAAACTAAGACATTTTAAATTATAAGATATAAATGCCTAACACAGTATATTACCTTGTAGATAAAATATGGAAAAGAGGAGCTATAGTTAATTAACCTCTGGTTAACCATTAAGTTTTATTACTGATTTTTAAAGAATCAAGATGCAAGTGAGGGGTGGCAGAATATGTCTTTCTAAAATATACCTCTTTGCCATAAGGATTATTTTGAACTGAAGGCACTTGAAAAAAAGCAGATATAGAAAGCAGCTTCTGTGAATTCCCTTTATTGCCTAAAGACAAATCCTCCAAAATAAATTCAATTGTCACAAAGCCCTTCCCCAGGAATTTCATCAACTAGGGAAGACTGACTCATCACAGGAAAGGAGACCAATGGAACAGAATCAAGAGTCCAGAAATAAACCTCCACATATATAGTCAACTGTGAGCTGAACTCATAGAAACAAAGAATGGTGATTGCCAGGGGCTGTGGGGTGGAGGAAATGGGGAGGTACTGGTTAAAGGATACAAACCTCCAGTTATAAAATGAGTAAGTTCTGGGGATCTAATGTATGGCATGGTGATTATAATTAGTAATACTGTATTATGTACTTGAAAGGTGCTAAGAGAGTAAATCTTAAATGTTCTCACCACAAAAAAGAAATGGTAATTACGTGACGTGAAGGTGATACCTAACACTACAGTGCTAATCATTTAACAATATGTAAGTGTATCAAATCAACACATTACACACCTTAAATTTATACAATATTATATGTCAATTATCTCTCGATAAAGTTGAAAAAGAAAAAAGAAAAAACAAAAACACTTTACCATAAAACAATCCATAGTCTCATCAAATCTGGTCACTCAGCCAGTTATTCAACTGTCATATGCATGAGATAACCAAGAAGCAACTCAATAACAAGACTATCCCTATGTCCACAATACACTTCTGATAGCAGCTTTAAAAGTCTGTACAAGAGAAATCTCTAATATAGTTTCTTTATTTCTTAGCAGTCATTCTCCACAAAAGCTAGGTTCCATGTTATTTGTAATGTGCATTAGAAGGGTTAAGCTCTTAACACCTCTTTTGAGTCTCTGGAAGTTTCCAAAAACTTATTTCCAATCAAGACTAATATCATTCAAAGATATAGGAATTCTAAAGATAAGAGATGAGAGTGATATATGGATGACACTCTCTCCTTATTTAGTTTCTAGCCTTCCTTTCACCAACTTCCTTTCAACAACAGCAAAGATTAGATGCCAACCTACACCCAGATCAAGTAGAAAGGAAAGGTGGTTTTGACAGTGTATTACTTTTTAATAATAATGTTCTTTTAAATGATATTTAGCTTGTATGTTTTTTTTACATTTTTGTATTTTTAATAATATTCTTTTTTTCAAATTCTAATAGTCCCTTAAATTTATTTTAAAACATTCTTACCTATGTAATTTAGCTTTTCATTTGCTAGCATTGAGGATGAAAAAGGAACAGTCATTTTATATCAAAAGATATAGCCTACAAAATGGGTCACATATTGATACGTCTCAGTTTAAAACCAATTTTTAAAATACATCAGTAGTTTTTGGTCTTCCTTTATAATTTTTTCCATTCCCACTTTAGCTTTTAGGTGCCACACTGAATGGATTCCATATTATTTATTATTAAAAATCCTTATTGTTGGCATCACTTAGTAGCTATGTATTTGCAAATTTAACAACTTGATCATCACAAAAAGGTAACTCAAACAAAGGGATTAGTGGCTTGTGTTTAAGTTCCAAGACAACTGATTAGTCTTTTTTGTGCTTAAATAAAAAGGCAAATAATCCAGAAATTTTTCCTTTAATATTTATATTCTGATTTTCAGGTATATACTGTAGAGGAGGAAAAAAATAATTTACCCTCTACCCTTCTAAGTTTTCAGTTGAAGCTCTTAAAAGACAGAACAGGAGAAAATGAGAAGTTTATTAACTGTGTTATCTTCTATATACATGGAAGATATATAGGAAAATGAGTAACTCAAAGAGGTGGCTTAGAATTCAGGCTTAAATCTTCAGCTAAAAACAAAGAAAGAAGGGTGTGGGGAAAACCAAGTATGGAGAAGTGACAAGGAAAAGCATGGTAAACAGGTGTACGGTTTGTTATACAGATTTACATCCTTGCCTTCTCCATTTATAAGATTCTCTTGCGATTTAGAGTCATCCTCTTTCTGATACAGAGAGGAAGACGCTCTTACAAATGAAGATCTCCTTTATAAATATAAATTTCCCTTACGAAACGTTACTTCTATCATTTTCAGAGCTTCTCATGTATCTGCTATTTCTCAAAACTATTAGCTCAAAATAATTCTTATGCCAAAAAGGCATGTTTTGGGGTGGCATATTCTGGTCTCCTACAGTCATATTTTGGAGTACATTCTGCTCTCCTACAATACGAAATGACAACATTCTAGGCAAACTTCTGATGGGGCACTATTTATTTAAAATGATAGTGTGATATAATTGTCTTTCATTTTATAAAAGAGTAAATATCCCTTGTATTCTTTTACGTATTTCTATAGGCCAATGATTTAATAAACAATGACTGTTAGGTAAGAAATTTACTTTCTTTTAAGTGTAAAGGTAAGGAGGAGGCTTTAGCATCATTCATTAATAAAATAAAAGAATGAGGACCCTGTGAAATTAGTGGTTTAAGAGATCTGGTCGTAAGAGATATAACTGCATCAGAACCTAATCATTGCGGAGGGTTAACATTAGAAAATGTGCAACTCTAATAAAACTGTGTTTTCACGTTATCTAGTTTTAATTTTATGTAGTACTAATAGGTTTTTAGAAAAAAAAAGTTTTACATTTATACTTTTAGTAAAAGATTAGGTTTTCCATAATATCAAACATGTATGTAGCATAAATATTTAACTTCTGTAGGGTTAATTTAAGTGCATTTATATTTCTTAAAATAACTTTGTCAAACAGAACTTAAAAAAAAAAACAAAATTAGGCATTAATTCATGAACACTGTCCATTCAGATGAACAATCTTAAAGCTTTTTGAATTTAGTTCTCAACTCCTGATCTGTAGTTCATTTATACTCTCTGAGCCCTCATTCTACCCTATAGGGCTAACTGTGAAACTCAAGTAAGACAAGGGCTATGAAATATTATTCAATTTAATTGATAACTTGTTACCTTCTTTAGTTCCTCATTTTTTCCTTCCTACAAAATTTCTTTGCTCTCTACTTTGTAAGAGAAGACCATGTTGCTGAAGTAAGAGAAACAAATTATCAAAATTTAAAATTTAAATTATTAAATTTTGGTAAAAATGTTAAAGTATTTGAACAATTCTTTTAAATGTCCACATTATCTTTATTAAATAGATTTGCAGAGAACATAATTAGAAGTGTTTCCAGATAATTTGGTAAAGATTATTCAAATGTAGCTAAAAGAACTATTTTAGAATGCCCAAGAGAAAACAACTAATAAGTACAAACTAATAGAACTATTTTATTTCCATTTAAAATACAGAATATAAATTATGATAAAATTTTTAAATGTGAATGAAACATTAAAAAGATACTTTTTTAATGCATAATTTTGGAAAAGAAAATAGCTCAGCTCTCTTACTACATCTACTATATAAATAGTAACCCCAGATTTAGATATTCGGATAATTTTTAAATTTTACATATTTTTGAAAAGTATTAAATGCATATGGCATAAAATTCAAGGGTATAAAGATAAGTAGAATGAAAACTAAATCTTTTCTTTCCTGCTCACTCAGCTGCCTAGTTCTCTAAAAAGTGTCATAAATTCTCTACACCTTGCTTCTTTCACTTGACCATACGTTTTTAAAAGATTAATTTTAATTAGAAAGTTAGCATTTCATTGGTTCAGAAGAAATTCAATCAAGGAATATTTTCAAGATAGAATATCTCACCAAAAAAAACAAAGGTACCCTAAGAAATTATTCTAAAGAGTACTGGGTAAATACTTTTTAGACTACTGAGTAAATATGCAGCAAAATGTTTTTTAATAACTGAAGAAAGCTACTTTGAATTAATGAAGTCTTTATTACAAAATACCTTTTAAAGAAAAGATACTTTACCTCTCAAATATACGGTCACATTACTTAAAAGAAGTAAACTCTAATACATATTTCACTTACTCTAATCAACTGATTTTAAATTATTTGTAATTAACATTTTTTTTGTTATCACTAGATTTTTCGAAAGGGCTTAATAATACTTAAAAACAGCTCTCCTAGATAGGTTAAACAAACAAACTCTATTCGATCATATTTATAATTCACTATGTCATGTCATACATTTATATAGAAATTTTTACTCCAAAAAAAAAAAAAACACAAAGGTTTTGCTTTATTAAAAAAGTTAACTGTCCACCACGTTTCTATTCAAATTAACAGAAAATCTGCATTAATAGAGACAAAATTTAGGGAATCACTATTCAATATACTATGGTATATTGCAACAGAAAAGAAACTTCACCGGGGGTCTTTTTCCCATTTATAATTTTTCTTTACATGAACTAAATAAAAACACGAATCCTTAGAAAAGTTAAACTCTCAGAAAGTTAAATTCCTTAATGACGTGATTTAGATTTCTTAATCCATCTTGTTCTTTCTATTTCCACAGCCCATGCCCCACTTCATATTTTCTTTACTTCTTGCATAAACTATCGTAATAACTTCCTCATAGGTCTCTCTCTTCCTCTTCCAATGGGGTTCCATGAAAAAAAAAAAGGGGGGGGGAATCTCTGTAGTTAAAAAAGAAAACTTGAAAAGAGCTAGGTTAAACGATGTTAAAAAAAAGGTTTTTTACCTGGAATACTTCTCATTGCCTTTAATATTCCATGTATATTATAAACCACCAAGATACTATAGTACATACACATTTTTAATAATATGCTGGTGTTCTAAGCAGCATGAAAAATGCTGGGATAAGAGATCAACTACTAATCAGTCAAAGTCCTACTTTCCCTTTCCAATTTTATCTCCCATTGTGCTTCCAGGACCCTGGAACATCTACTACTCTTTTATACCGCTGTGCCTCTGTCCATGATGCCTCTCCATCTGTAAAGTCCTTCCTTTCATCTCTACTTATTGAAATCATGCTCAGCCATATAGGTGTACAATGAAAAGGGACTTCCTCTGGAAAGTCATTTCAAATCATCCCCAATTTATTTTCTACTTCCCCCAAGGACTCTATAACTTTTATTAAAGCATTTATTTGCCTGCCTTAAGTTGATTGTAAATATAACTATTGTAAATATAACTTTCTCCCTCACTAAATTATAAAGCACAGAAAACAAGAACTGCCTATACATAGTTGGTACTCAAATCACTTCTGAATTGAAATACTGATTTTAATTTTTCCAATGAATGCTTGAAAATACATCTCATTTTACTATGTAAATACATACAAACCTGCAAAACTGATAGATGTTATCACCTCTCCTACCACCATTAACAGATTATAAATGTTGGAATTATTAGAACATTTAACTATGTGCTAGGTACTGAGTTAAGTACCTTTACACAATTTATTTCCTTTAATCCTCAAAACAATTGTATGAGGCAAGTTCCATTATTACTACCAATTTAAAAATGAGGACACTGAAGTTCCAAGAGGCAAATTTACTTACCCAAGGTCTTACAGCCAGTAAGTTAGGGCTACTAAGTGGCAAACCTTGTAATTAAATCCAGATCCCTCTGACTGAGAAGCTCATGTGTTTGTTAACTGCTGCCCTTCTCTGACTTTCAAAACCTGCCCAAGTAGTTCCCACTAATAAACCATGATGCTAATCACAGTTCATTTAAACATAGCAATATACAGTATTATATTGATTCAAAATTCATTAAAATAAAATCTGACATCTATACTATTAAACCGTAACTGCATCATGAAAATGAAAAAATTACTTACTTGCACAATTTGCCTTCTGCCATGTGGAATTAAAAAACTCAGAAAGAATCACAACTATTTGCATTCTATCTGCCATTAAGAGACTTCTGGCACAACTATGACTCTCTGAAGTATTCTGTAACCAAAAAAAAGATTTAAAAAAAAATACAATCTGAGTATAAAAAGTTCCCAAACAACTTGAGGCAAAAAAAAAAAAAAAAAAATCCCTTTTAAAAATAATTAAAATATTGATGCTAAGCATTTTAACATTTCGTTTGATATAATCAAACAATGATGCCAATAACAATAAAACAAAAGCTAACATTTATTGATACCAGGTTTACTTGCAAGGGAAGAAAACCTTTGCTTCTTAAGTACTTGCTCCTACAGAAGAATCTCAAACTTAAGCCCAATTGCATGTCGTTTTTTCTTACTTTTTATGTATAGAAAAAAATCCTAAAAAGCTAATCACTAAAATGTAGCAGTGGTTATATATGAATAATGGAAATATGGTGATTTTTCTTTTTTTTTTTGCCTCTTTTACATAACTTTAAATTTTTCTACAATGAACATATGCTATTTACCTAATTTTTAAAATCTGGTGGGTAAATGATCGCAAAACATTTAATTTCATCTTCTAAGCAATTTTTGGTTCAAAATCTTATAATCCTTAAGAAAATGCAACACATCCAGTTTGTACCCAAATAGTTTGTACACAAATAGAATGATTTCCACAGATCATTTTAATAATGAAACTCATGTTATGCAAATAATAAATCCAAGTTCCTAAGTCATTTGATCCTTGTCTATTTCTTTTCACTTTTGCCCCAAGCAAGGAACTAAGTCCTGCTGACACTGTATTCTTTTGAAGTTAATTAACGCCTACTACTTACCAGGCACTATAAGAATCCTGGGGTTTTGAGGATACAAAAACTATAAGGTAAGACCATCAACACTAGGGTTTCAAGAACCTCCCCAAATACATGAAGATAAGGAATTAAATAGTGTGATGAGCAGTAAAAGAGAAAGTGATAACTCTAGAACAGAAGTGATCAGCCATGTGGGGTGAGAAAAGGAAGGAAGGAAGACTTAATAGCAGAATTCTTGCTTTAAAATTTCTAATGTTCATAGGATGGTTACCTTCTTAGCGGCTTAGTTTTGTCATCTCATTAAAAGATACATCCAAATGAATGCTTGCTTTTAAAATAGCGAACTGAACAAAACATTCTAAAAGTCCCTTTCTTGGAATTGCTTTCAGAGCAATATTGGTTATAGATGAAATTCTCTATTATCACTTCTTAAATATCAAAGCATGGCCTAAGAGTCAGCCAAGTCTCAGGCACTAGCTGGTAATCTTGGGCAGCTGAGGTAACTTCCATGAGGCTCAATTTCATAATCATGAGTCATATAAGTACAGTATCAAAAGAAAGTAACATATGTTGATCACTTAGCACATCCTCTTGTACCTAGTAACTGATATATGCTATTTCACCCAGCTACCTTGCAGCCAATCTCAAGTACCTTAAGTGAGTGTGCTTGGCTAAGTGTGATCAGTTACTTAAGTTGAATCTTCATAAGCTTGTGACTGGCTATTTAAAAAATCAATATACAGCATAGCCTGTATGAGTGGTCAATGAGTGAAACAGTTCAGCTGAAGACATCAGGATAGTTGGAAATTGTGAAGAGTTCAGATAGAAGTAGCAAGATTTAAACTAAGCCCTATACTGATAAAGGGAAGAGGATTCTAAAATGGGAGAATAAAATTATCAATGGGTGAAAGTAAGAATGATTTCATGGTATTCAAAGGGTGTTCATTAGGCCAATACAGCTAGAATGGAGGGTACCTCTGTGAAAGTAGAAATATTATAGAGGGAGAAGTCAGGCAAAGTTATGAAGAGTCTTGAGGCCTTGAGAGTCAGACAGTGGAAAACTTTTTAAGATTTTTGAGGAGAAAGACATGAAAAGCAGAGATCAGGGAACTTATACCTAGATCACAATATGTAGGGTGAGGAGGCAGAAACTAATTAGACCATGTCCATAGTTCGGATATGATGAAAAGACAGTGGCAATAGTGAAAATGGAAGGGGAGTGATGAATAATCCCAACAATGATGATGTACTCATCGAGTACCTAAGAGTTCCAAATGCTCCAAACGCATAACTCATTTAATCCTTATAATGACTATATGAAATAGGTCGAAGTATCCTTCTGGATTCAAATCTAGCCTTTTCCACTATATGACCTTGGATGAATTCCTTAATCACTCTGTGGCTCAGTTTCTTAATACATGATATCCACCTATATATATGCCTAGGTTCCTCATCTGGACAGAAGTTCCAGATAAAAACTGCTTATATGCTTATATGCTTATATTCCCAACACCTAGCATGTCACCAAAAAGTACTGGCCCTTGGTTTATATTTAGAATTCTTAATACTCAAATCTGTCATAACCACTTAGCAGAACCCTAACCACAATGGATCCAACTTTCATCATGCCTGTTTGGCAAAAAGTGAACAAACAAGCCGAGTATTTGCACAATAAATCTATAATCCCAAATTGCATTCCTCACTTTCCTGTCAGCTCATTCTCCTCTCTTTAGAAATACTATTCCAATCTTCTCAACTCTCCCTGAAACTGATATCCCTTTCACCCTTTACTCTCAAGAAAAGATAAAGCCTCCTAATAGACAGTGAAAACAGAAGCCAAGTGAAACTCTGACCTACCTACGTCTATACCCAACCTCTCCTACCTTCCTGTTACAGTGCAGAAAGTCAAAGGCTCCTCTCTCTAGATGCCCTAGATCCCATCTAGATCCCATCTACTCTGCTTTCTCAGAAAAACTGACCTTGTTTGCATCTTCCACTCTCTCCTGTATCTTCACCTTCTCTACGGGATCCTTCCCATGAACATTTAAACATATTCAGGTATCTGCCATCTTAAAAAAAAGAAGGAAAGAAGAGACAAGGATGGTACAAAGTAACAGAAAAAAATTAAAGAAAATCTCCGAATCCCACATTCCTCTTTAGTGACTCCTCAAGGCCAAACTCTTCAACAGCTGTATAGGTTCACTCTTCCCACTTCCTCATCTTCCATTCACTATTCAACCCACTTTAAACATACTTTTACTCCCAGGCAGTCCATCAAAACCACTTTTGTTATGGCACCAATAACACCAATGTTGACTGATGCACTTCTAGTCCTCTCATCAAGATTTGACACAAATAACCACCCCTTCCCTTTTCCTTGATTTACAGGACACCACACTCTCCTGATTTTTCATCTCTCAGAACGGCCTTTCTCAGTCTCCTTTGATACCTTATCCTCTATTCAAATCTTCAGCTCTTAGCATTCCCTACCCATTCTTCACTACACTCATAGTGCCACGGCTTCTCTCTCTCTCTCTCTCTCTGTGTATGTGTGTGTGTGTGTGTGTGTATGTGTGTGTACATATATATATATACACACACACACATATAAACACACACACCCAACCACATATGCATTATCTGCACTTATATGTCTCATACACACCTCAAAATCAACAATTTCAAAATCAAGTTGAGGATCCTTCCCCACCAAACAGGTTCCTCTTTCCATTTCAGTAAATGGCAACCCTATTCACTAAACTGCTCTTATTATAATTATCATTTTCTTTTCTTTATCCTCCACATTCAATGATCAATTCTTGTTAATTTTACCTCCTAAATATCTCTAAAATCTATCCATTTCTCCACATTACAATGGTCCCCATGTAGCCCAGGCACCACCATTTCTCTTATCACTGCAAGAGTCTCTTAATTCATCTCCCCACACCCTCTCTCTACCCTCCCCAGTCCCTGTTGCCTCCATTTTCTTTCATGTAGCCAGCCAGCATGGCCTTTTGTAGTAAAAATCTGATGTCATTCTGCAGAATTAAACCTTTCAATAACATTGCACTGCTTTAGAATCAAAGTCTAAAACCCTTAACATAACCTGCAAGGACCACATGACCCAGAAGCTGCCCACTTCTTCAGGCTCAGTTCTCTAGTCTGCTCCTGGCTCACAATATTTTCAGTTCTTTCTAGTCCTCAAACACATCAGACTCTCATCTCAGTCTTCACACCTGCTACTTCTTTACATGTATACCTTCTCTCTCCTGCCCCACACCATCTCAAATTAGGTGTCATTTTTAATCACTGACCACTCTATCTACCCTCAACCCTAATGCAGATCAGCACCCTGCTTTGGTAGCATCTGAGGTATTTTTCTGTGCAACACTTCTCAAACCTGAACTAAATAATTACTTGTATAAATGATATGTTTAATGTTTGTTTTCCCTACCATACTACAAACTCTGCTAACGCACAGCTATATCCCTAGGAACTACCACTAGCCTGCACATAATAGGTACTCAATCTTTTTTAATGAATTTATAAAAAGCATTACATTTTCTGATCTCTAAAGAAATACATAGGTTGTATGTTTCATTTTCTACCTATATTTCTAAAAATTTATTTATTAATCTATACTAAAAGCATGTTTAACACTTCCAGATACACATCCCCAATCACTAAAACCTTCATAAATATATTGTGTGTACACACACACAACCCCTATCTAAATTTTAACCAAACCATGCAGAAGATAGAAGTTTGCAATTCAGCATTGCAGGGTCGAAGCATCCTGACAAGAACTCTGATGATGCTGAACAGTTCAATGAAACCATATCTCTATCAGATTAAACTAAAAAAAGAAAGTATGATTCTAAGGAAAGGAGAATCCATTAGGTCTACATTCAGGTTCCACAAATCACTGTATTCTTTACCTTGAGATAATAAAAATATACGTGATCTTTGTTCCAGTAAGTCCAAGAGGAAATGATAAAAAAATAGAATTCTCAGTAATTACAGTTAAATGAATGAGCTTGGTGTACCACAGAAATAGCTTGCTAATTTCTACCCTTGATTCTTTTTCTCCTTGTTATATTCCCTTCCTCTCAATCAATGGACATGAATTCACCCTAAAGAGGTGAGAAAGTATGTTTTGTTCAAAATTCAGCTTGTAGGCTTTCTCTGATTAACCTAACCTAGCTCTGTGCCCTCTTTTAATTCTGCATCTCCTTCACCCTTTTGCTCTACATTGCTATTGTACAATTTACACATTCACACTGACATTGATCATTTTTTTTTCTATTTCCCTTTTCTCAATATAGGTTAGTTCTATTTCCCCAACTACACTGAAAGTTTGAGGACTGGACTTTAACCTCCTTTTCCTTCTGCATCTTTTTAAGAGCCCAATATTTAAGAACAGCATGTGCTTTCTGATTAAACTGATTTAAATGAAAGATTAAATCTAAGTGAGTCAAAGAAAATCTATTACTCTAAAAAAATAACTCCCAACTCACACCAAAAATGACAACTGATTCCTTCAAATTCACTCCTAAGAAACTCAGAACACACTTTTCCATGTGTTCACTATTACACATGTTGGTTCAACTCCTAGACCAATCTAAAAAAGCCTATTAAATCCATGAAGTACCTTAAAACTGTAGAAATCATGCCTTTGAACTAATATACCATATGCAGCTCTGAGAAGAGGAAAAAGAAACCAAAGTCAAAGGATGTGTTGAAGAGGAAATTCAGATTGAGGAAAGGGTTTTTCTGCCTCTTTTTCTCTCTTTACCCTCATCCTCTCACATAAGGGTGAGGCAATCCAGGTCCCAGACCACTGGTAGAATCTGATAGACACAAAGGAGAAGGAAGTTTCTGCCACCCCAACACTGAGATGTGGGATTCATGTGGAAATACACAGATTGGGTGATGCCCATAATGCTGTAACACTAGAGTTTGTGGTATTTAACTTCTTTCTAATTCCACAGTATCTATATAAATGAGAAAAGCATTTGCTGCCTCAAAATGTCCAAGCTTTGCATCCTGATTCACAGTCATTCTGTCCACCAAACAATTTACCTTTGCTCAAAAGAGAATATGATGCCATATCATACCCTGCTATAGTTGACAGGGTCAAGTCTTGGGGGCTTATTTTAAAATCCTATAGTGAGATATGTACACATTTCCCCTTGATATAGCCAATAGAAGTATGCCTGCAAAATATTGCATGTAAGCCTAAATTTATTTAAACTACCTTGAAAATAGCTCTTTACAGAAAGACTGACCACAGGATTTATTTAATGCAAATTAAAAAAGATTTATACTAAGTCCTAGCAGATGTACTTAAAGCAGGATGCAACTACGTCTATATTTTGTCAAATCAGCTATAATTTATGAAATAACTCCAACCACATTTTCATGAGACTACTTGTGCTCTCAACAGAAGAGAAACTTTCCCACTCCTCAATTCCAAAGTCATTCCTCATGTTTTCCCTTTATAAGGAATATCGGCCCTCATCTCTTGACTCCCATCAGCCCTAACACACTTAATTCCTTCCTACTCTAGACCCTATAAGGTTCTTTCGAGCAAGGACATCATCTTCTGTCTTTTTTTTTTTTAAGTCCCTCATAGCACCTACCACATGACCAGAAAAACTCTGAGGGTACTAAGAATGGGGGGAAGATTCACTGTTTCCTAAAATTTTAGCTCCCATTACTGAGAACTATTACCATGTGCTAATGTCTTAAAGAGTTCCTTTTAGCTCCATCTTACAGATGAGAAAACAAACACAGAGAATGTAATTTGTCCAGAGTACACTGCAAATAAGAAGAGAAAACTAAGACTAAAATAATCCAAGGTCAAAGTGCTACCAAGTGGTGGATTTTAACATTTCTGGCTACAAAGCTCAAGCTACTAATCACTAAAATACTATAGTTTCCCCCACTCCATTTGGTGTTTCAGTAAAGGATACTTCCTGGAAACTCCAGGTGGAAATGGGAAGAAGCTACGGTGAAGTCTGGGGGAGGGGATAAAGGAGGGGAAAGAAATATAGGATTAGGGGGTGGAGGAGCCCCAAGAAAACTAGTCATATCTGCGAATATTGCCAAGAGGACGCCCAACAGCAGCCATGAAGGCAAAAATTCAAACCGCAAGCCCTATAATGCCACCCACTTTTCTGATGCCCCAAATTTTACAGTCCTAGTCAAACCCCTTTTTCTTACAGATGGGGAAACTGAGGCCCCCACAGTTAACCATCATTACATGCTCCTCCTTTCCCAACCCTCCACGCTAGAGGTCCCGGGTGTGCTCCTCTACCCACCCCCACGGCTCGGCTGATGTTGTCCATCTTGTTGGCGACCTGTTGGAAGAGGGGGTAGCAGGTCTGACAGAGGCGCACTGGTCGGGCGCCGCGCACCAAACACCCGGTCAGTTCTGCGCTGCTATTGGCGAAGTCCAGCAACAGCTCCCGGCACTCGGGATCCAGATCCGGCAGGTCAGGGGGTAGCGAGAGTGGCCCCAGCCTTCCCCCATGTAGCAGAGTCAGAGACAAGTCCTCCACCTCCAGCAACTGCTGCTCGGACAGGAAGTCGTAGAGGACCCTGTGGGGGCTGCTGCCCAATGGAAGCTTGCCCAGAGCCAGCCTCGACAACAGCAGCGGCACTAGCAGCAGCCGCGGCAATAGCAACGGACACCACCGCGCGACTGTCACGTCAGGATCCATCGTGGGGTTCACAAACCCCAAGGCACTCACGGCCGCCTCTCCAACCCCAGCCTGTGCCGGCGACCGCCGCGGCTTCCGGCTTCCTAGGACGCAGGCCGACAGCGGAGTCACGAGGCGCGCGCGTCACGGCCCCGCCCCCCGCGCGCGGCGCCCCGCCCCATTGGCTGCCGAGAGCGGCTCGCAGCCCGCGTGCAGGCGCGCGTGCGGGAGCGCGCACACAGGGTCGGCTTCGCGCTCCCAGCCGGCGAGGAGTGAGTGGCTGAGGGTCGCCCGAGCCCCGCGGTGGCGTCCGGCTGTGGGTCATTGAACTGAGGCTCGCCCGCCCTATGAACACAGGCGTCCACCACTTGAACAATTAAATCTCGGGGGTCTGGGCCCTCGATCGCAAACCGTTTTGGGTCTTTCCTGCGTTATAAAAGTCACCGCGGAAAAACAAACTCGTGAGAACGAGTTACTCTTTGCAGATTTTTTTACTTAGTGTTCCTTAACATAATTTTCCCCCTTCATCTTGCTTGAAAAGAGTAATAACGTTTGTTTATTATTTTTGGTAGTGGCGCTGGCTTCCAAGCTTTTTTTTTTTTTTTTAACTGTAAACTGGCTACATCTGCTCTGTCATGTAGACTTTGTGAGATGATAGGAAGATTCTATATCTGTGCTGTGTGATACAGTAGCCACTAGCCATTTGTGTTTGTAAAGCACTTGTAATGTGACTACTGCGACGACGAACTGAATATTTAATTTAATTTAATTTAAATATAAATAGCCCCACCTGGCCAGCCATGCTGTGTGTTGTTGGACAGTGCAGGCCTTTCTTTCTACAGGCTGGTCCCAGGGTGGCTAATGTCCAAGTTTGCTCGAGGCCGAAAGGGTTCCCAGGGTGCTGCACAAACCTGAATCCAATGCAGAAACCTGGAAAATCCGCTCAACGTCACATTCTCATCCAGTTTCTGTTGTGCCCAACGCAATCGTAATGGACACTCTAACCAGCCGCTTGATACCACCACTGCTGGGCTATGCAAAGCATTTAACCTAGTCACTTGGAAAACAATTTTCTGACAAGTATCTAACAAGTTTGCTAGAAAATTATTTCTTGGCTGTTTTTTTGTCATCCTGCTCCCGTTTTTGCCTTGTAAATTGCAGAGCAACAATAGTAACTCCTATTCAGTTTATGGTGCTAATCTGTGTTTCTGAGGGTTTTTAGAGTTATTTTTTGCCCAATCTATTTTATTATCGTTTTGTCTTCCTATATTTGCTTGTGCTGGCTAAATTATTTTTGTTGTTGTTACCAAGAAATTAGTAGGAAATTTTGTCTAACAATTAATATTGCTCAAATTGTCCCAGATTTGGCCAGTGGGAGTCTATTCAAGCTGGTTTCTGTTTGTCCTCGACATGTCTCCATCATTTTTAGAATACATCCTTACTTTCTGGCATAAGATGACCCAGGCTAGACTTGTGCTTTTCCTGCCCTAGTGGTGGAATCAGCTATTTCTCCAATTATTCTTGGTTCCTTTTAGGGGAGA
Organism: Macroglossus sobrinus; assembly: GCA_004027375.1. Classification (NCBI taxonomy): domain Eukaryota; kingdom Metazoa; phylum Chordata; class Mammalia; order Chiroptera; family Pteropodidae; genus Macroglossus; species Macroglossus sobrinus. Next base: position 18,315 of record PVKZ01004256.1, on the reverse strand, counting down.
ATGGTATTTAGAAGCCACAATCTGGATCATGAGTGGTCTCTGCTACTAGACCTTCTCCGTGGACAGAGCCAGTGAAAATACACACACACACACACACACACACACACACACACACACACACAAATACATAAATAGATATGTATGTACATACACATATAAAACACCTACACATTTACATTTATCCTTGTTTATATCTACATGTATTTCCAGCTACTAATATTGCTAACTAATAATCTAATCAATAATCTAACACTAATAACCTAACATTACAGAGTTCATTCTACTTTTGTTTCTTTTCATATTTGCAACTCCCTTCTCTGGCAGTGAAAAACCAAATGCCCATTATCCTTAATATAGTTACTTATTTGATCAATCTTTCTAAATATAAGCAAACTCCCAGTCATTTCTGCCCCTACCCTGAGTGGAAACCCTTACCTCACTCGGGTTCCAATAACCTGCTTCAGGCTGATGCTCCCCTACCCCACTATGTCCTCGTCTTGTTTTATAGATGCTACATCTTCTTTTAACAGTTTTCTTTTTCTCCTCTTCCTCTTCCTCCTCCTCCTCTCTTCTTCTCTTTCTCCTACTCCTCATCCTTGTCCTCCTCCTCCTACTACTTATTCTCTCATAGCCTGTTTCCTCCAAGCAGCTCTTTTCTTAATTTATCTCTGAAAGTCTGAGAACTTTGGCTATCTTCTTATATTAAGAGAAAGGCACTACAAAGCTGAATGGAACCTCATGGATAGGGATTTTTGACTGTGAGCATCACTACAAGCCAGTGTTTCTCAACTGGTAGCAATGTCTGTGACACTACCCCCCAGGGACATTAGCAATGTCTGGAGACAGTTTTGATTATCACAACTGGGGGAGGGGTGTTACTGGTATCTACTGGTGGGTAGGGACCAGGAATGCTGCTAAGCATCTTACAGTGAACAGAATAGTCACCCAAAACAAAGAATTGAAGACATCAATATTTTAGTTCTTTCCTCTTGGCAGGTTATACTCTCCAGAGGAGCCTCTGCCAATATGCTATTTGGCTCTCAGCACTTTGAGATCTGGTAGTGGAAAAAGACAGTCAGTCTCCACATTCAGTTAGTAAACTTTTATTTAGTCCCATTTTTACTAAAACACTCCTGCCCTCAAATTTGTTTGTGCCTCTTAGTCCAGAATCCCTCTGCTTTACTTTCTCCAGAGATCAGAACTTCAGGGGTGTTAGGCTGGAATCAGAGTGGAAAAAAAGTTGTAGGGTCAATACTGTAAACAGATTTTCAAATGATCATCCTGTTTTAGCTCCTCCTTCACCTACATTTTCAGTTGCCTGAGGTCCCCCACTTCCTTGGTTGAGTATTCTATAATGTAATTCACTGCATTTTTTTTCCACTGCAGGCTTATGATTCAGCATTTCTGGTTCTCCTAAGTCAGTTGCCATTAGTCCATCTGCTTTCTAGCTTCCAATATTCTTATTTCATTTTCACCCCTCTTGTTCTCTATGTCTTTTGTGTCTTTTTAAAAATCCTTTTGTCATGTTGGTGGGATTTCAGGAAGGGACAGATCTAAGCATGCATTCAACTTGCTGTCTCAAATGACAGTGTTCTCTCTTTTACCTCACTCTTTATTAAAGTAATTAGAATGTGTCTCTTATGCCCCACTCACCACACAATAACTTCATGAAGAATGTGAACTGTGTTCTATTTATATTATATCCTCAGAAGTACCTGGCCTGATGTCTTGCACATAGTAGATGCTCAGTACATTTATTACATTGAATATATATAATGCAAATGCACATCTGCTTTAAATGCTTTTACCAGTGATACATCAGTGGAATCTTATACTTTTATTTTCCTCATTTTTAATATGCAAAAATGAAATAAATTAAATTTAATGACCATGAACTCTGCATGACTGACTAGAATAACCTGAATACATGGAACATGTAAATCATGTGTTCTTCATGACACTTTGCACAGAGTCTCATGTATTCACTCTGTGGCCAATCATATTTCCAAATTTTCTATCCCCAAATAGAATATATTATAGCCTCTGCATTAGGAGATGATATTTTTAAAACAATGATATTTAATCACATATATTTATATGTGATTATAATATAATATTTATATTATAATATAATATTTATAATATATTATAATATAATATTTACCTGACCAACTATCTTATTGTAAATGTATATTTCTAAAAGATGAATCTTATTAGAACTTCAAGTCTGTATCAATGTATTTTTAAGTAAATATTTGCTCAATAAATGAATAGAAATATACATAAATACATATGCTTCAGTGTTTGTATATTATCAGCAACCAAATTCTGATCACGGAATACACTTTATAATATAACAGGTAACTAATATATGGTGCTGTTCCTCCCAGAGCCAGAATTCCTGGGTCCAGGAATCAAGGGGTAGAAATGGGAGTGGCATCGGTTACTATTACCCCTAGAGACCCAGTAGCAAAATTTTTGCTCCTGTTTCTGTGACCTTATATTCTGCTGGCCTAGAGGTCTTAGTTCCAAAGGGAGGAATGCTTCCACCAGGAGATACAATGATTCTATTGAACTGGAAGTTCAAACTGCTGCGTGGACACTCCTCATGTGTCTGAATCAACAGGCAAAGAACTGGGTAGCTGTGCTGGCTAGAGTGATTGATCCTGACGACCAATGGGAAATTGAACTGCTGCTTCACAGTGCAGGTAAGGGAGAAGATGTCCTTAAGGAGATCCCTTAGTATTACCATGCCCTGTGATTAAGGCCAATGAAAAACTATAACAACCCAATGCAGGCAGGACTATTAATGGCCCAGACCCCTCAGGAATGAAGATTTGGGTCACCTAACCAGGTAAAGAACCATGACCAGCTGAAGTGTTTGCTGAAGGCAAAGGGAATACATAATGACTAGGGGAAGAAAGTAGTTATAAATACCTGCTATGCTCACATGACTAGTTATAGAAATGAGGACTGTAATTGTCATGATTATCCTTTTTATCTTGTTATGAATGTGTGTGTATGTGTGTATATAAAAAAATCTTTATTTTTCCCCTTATTCCCTTATTGTATAAGGTATATTTACTTTATATCATAGTATTTAAGTATTGTTAATTTTACATCATAGAACTTAAGTTATAGTGGGATATCAAGGAGGAGAGTAAACATCACTCAAGGACATTACTACCTTTACTAGGGAAGAAGTTAGTCTGTTTTTGGTTGCACACAGTACAGTTGTACAAAGCTATGTAGAATTATGATTTTGTTATTGTCTTTACTCAGAGATTAAATTTGATTTAAGGAAATGCATATGAGTGTCAAGTTGACAAGGGGTAGACTTATGATGGTTAATTTTATATATCAACTTGACTGGACCATGGAGTGTCCAGACATTTGGTCAAATGTTATTCAAGTTGTGTCTGTGAGGGTGTTTCTGGATAAGCTAACATTTGAATGACTGTACTGAGTAAAGCAGATTGCCCTCCCTAATGCGGGTGAGCCTCATCCAATCAAATGAAGACCTAAACTAAACAAAAAGTCTGAGTAAAAGGGATTCTTTCTGCCTTACTGCTTTGAGCTGGGGCATTGATTTTTTTCCCTGCCTTCAGACTTGAACATCAGTTGTTCTTGGGTCTTGAGCCTGCCAGCTTTCAAACTGGAATTTGCATCATTGGCTGTCCTGGTTCTCAGGCCTTTAGACTCAGACTGTAATTACACATAGCTCTTGTAAGTCTCAAGCTTGCCAACTGCAGATCTTGGGGCTTCTTAGCCTCCATAGTCACATGAGGCAATTCCTTATAATAAATCTATCTCTCTATTTCTAGCTCTCTCCCTCTCCCTCTCTTACCCTCTCTCTACACACACGCACACGCACACACACACATGCACACACACACGCAAATATACATCCTGTTGGTTCTTTTTCTCTGGAGAACCCTGACTAATACAGATACCCTAATTAATTGTTCAGCACTTATTAATAACCACATGTGGATTTTATGTATCTCTTGACAGTTTCAGAGTACATTTTATTATTTATTGTTGGTTACCCATTTAATTTCCTGAGATATATAGATTACTAGAGAAATCAATAAGATACTATTTCTATACAGGATGCCTTTTTTAATATGAAATTTTAAATATTCTTTGTAAGTCATATTCACTATGTACATGACAACAGAAGTAAAAGGAAGTAATTATTACAAAGTAAAGTATATGAATATCCATGTCTCAGAGGAGTGGATGTTCTTCAGTTCACCTATGACAACATTTGGAACAACTACCACTTGTTATCATCCTCCACTGGGCTTACTTGAATAGTGGGTCAATGTTAAATTGTTTGCTTTGCTTCTTTTGTAAACTATTTTATTTTCCTTCCAATTCTAATTTTTCCCAATTGCTCTATTCAAGTAAAGTCATTTAATCTCCCCTGTTCTGATTGATACTATAATTATCCAGTTCTTTCCAGCTGCGTCCACCTTAGCTTTATATAAAGAATAGAGAGCTATGCTTTCTGTATTTGAATGATAAAACTATGGACAGGCTCTTTTTTTTCTCCCAAAAATTAGAGAAAGAAATCACACACACACACACACACACACACACACACACACACACACACACACAATTCTGTTTCTCTGAGTACCATAAAAAAGATACTTGCCTTTCCATTTCTTCTTATGAGTCTGCTAACATTTTAAAGATTATGACAACTATTTAATTATTACTTGGTTTTACAGCAGAGAAAGACACACACACATATACATATTTATTTACACACACACACACACACACACACACACACACACATAAATCTTGGACCTATCAGATATAAACCAAGATCTCATTTTTACTCTCCTGGAATACCCTGATTGTATCCCTAGATCTTCAGACTGGTTTATCTGTGTATTTGAGAATAACTACTGGCTAATCTAATAGAAGCAATAATGTGACTGTAGGACTTGCCAATAGGTTTCCATCAAGACAGTCTATCTGTTGGATCTCTTGGTTTCAAGAAACAGAAACCAACTCAAGTTAACTTAAGCAAAAAGAGGAAAATACAAGGATGAAACTAAGACCATATCTCAGGATGGGACTGGAACGAAGCACCAGACATTTTCTCTGTCTTTGTTTTACTCTATATATCTCTTTAATTCCCCAGTATTCATGGTAGAAAATATGATGGCACAAACTCCATTTTTATATTTCCTGCATTAAAGATTTCAACCTTCACAAAGACCAGATTCTTGTATTCCTGATTCCAAATTTTCCAAGATCGAGTCTCTGTTCAGCCCAAACTGTAGCCAGAATGAGAATTAGGCGGCCATAATTTATAAACATGTCTGCTGGGAGGCTATCCTATGACCATGTGGGTGAGGGGAAAGGGAGAAGTTTCCAGAGAAGAGAGGCTGGGTGGCAAATGATAGGTTGAAAGTTCCTTCTCTTTCTTCCTAATGGAAAATCAATCTTAACCCATAGCCTACTTGAGCCCATGCTGGGGAAAAGGAAGAGGATGGTATTAAAATGGGTAAGATAAAGGAAAGAATTTTAAGACAATTGGGCCTTTGGGGGGTCCCTTCAATTCAAACCGTGAGTGTGTTATTTTTAATATAGCTCATTATTTGCGCCATTCTTACACAAAGAGAATTTAATTGTCTATGACAAATATAGTCCTTTAGACTTTATGAAATATTGGAGATAGCTTAAGGATCTTCAGTTCTTCCCTTATGGATTCATAGATGTTCAAGGACCACAAGCAACTCCTGGTTTAAAGGATGGAAACAACTGAGTCACTGCTTGCCCATTATGATCATTTCAGACACTATAAAAACTGAGCTGAATCTTTGTAAAGCCGATCTGGATAATTAACACATGTTTGAATATGATAATGGTTTAAAATCCAGGCATTTGTACACATAATTGCCTGAAATCCAGTTTGAAGCAAAGCCACTCCTCTTCCTATAGCCAAGACATATCAGTAGGTCATTTTCAACAGCCCTGAACTCTTCTCTCTTACTTCACTAAAGCTCAAAACACTACACTAAGTTGCTCTTCCATTCTGCCTTTCAGAAAAGTAATTAATCCCAGCTCATAATTACAATATCATTTTTTAATGTCCCCTCTACTTCAGTCTTATAAATGACACACCTAAATTTGAAAAAAAAAAAACGTTAATGGGATTAAAAGCAATAATGAAGATATGAATTCTAATAGGAAGTATTAGTTTTTTAAAGCATTGTTTTAAGTATAAAGCAACATATTTATTTAAAATTGATTCATATGAGATGGATAAATTACCTCCTCCCAAATGTGCTTCTTTGAGAGGCTATGAAAAGAGGGGAGAAGCAGGTAGGACATGCACTAATAAGAGTAAGGTATTCTCACCCTTAAATACTTGTACAGGATGTTCTTTGTAAAGCAAATGCAGTGAAAATTCCCCTTTTCTTCCTTGAAGCATCTGTGAGTCTTTCTTTTTCATATAAAATAAGTTTTGGTAGGCACATGACAAGGAAGAGGTTCCAATGTAACAAGCAATCATATTATTTTTAAAAGCTTCATCTCAAATTAAGTTTACATGTGGTAGCTTTTTAGAGAGGGTGGGTTGCAACATGTGAGCAATTTAAAACTATAACATTTCATTTACAGGTTCAGAGTAGCTTTCAATTCCTCACTAATGTGCTTCTAATTAAATCTTAATTGTACCATTCATTATGAAATGAAAGAAACACTATTATGCTGGATTCTCCATAAGAGGAACTCAAGACGGCCTTCATAAAATGGCTAATCTAAAGAAAAGGAATAAAATGTGGAAATGAGCCTTAAAATTAAAGCATAAAATTTGAAGTTGCATAATTATTAAATTATCACAAGTAATATATTTTTTGAAAGACCCAAATGATTTAAATATATATGATTAGTTATAGTAAATCACCAGAATTCAGGAGGAACAGTGCATAGGTGGCATAATATAATAAAAATTATATATCCAATAATTTGCTACTTTATCATATACCAACTTTTTGAATTTAATTCTTATGAAATAAACATTTTTAAAGTTGATTTATCTTAAAGACAAAAGAAGAAAGGACCAAAATGTAAGTTGAATTGTATGATAATTGTTACACTTGTCTCATTATACCTCTTTGGCATGTGCTTGGGCAATTTATAATTTCAATTTTGCATGAAATAATTTTCAAAAGTAAATCAATTCCCCTTCCATGTTTAATTCCTCCTATCTATAGAGTCATCATTCGTGAAATCTGGTGATTTTGAATTTAGAATTTAAATTAGCTCCCTCTATTTTCCATTATCTTCTGCAACTAGTTCTATTTAGAATAAATGAAATGATAAGTTAAAGAATATACCAAGAAAGACTCCAACAATTTTGTGGAACTGAAGTTGAAAACAAAAAGTTTATTTCTCATATCCAGAACTAGAAGATAACTTCTCAGTCCTAGGTTTTTCTCATAGTCTGGGACTTGGAATTTATTCTTTTTTTGAGAAATTAAAGAAATACAGAAGAGCACAAACACCTGTGTACTCATAACCACTCATAACCCAGAATTTAACAATTATTAACATTTTGTCACATTTGTTTAAAATAATTTTATAAAAGTAATTTTTTAAATTCCCTTTTATCTGTCCTCTAATCCTATTTCCTACTATCTTCCTAATCCAGACTATACTCTTCATCATTCGATGTAATAGTATCTATTGCATAACAAATTACTCCAAAACATAGTGGCTTAACACAACAGCGTTTCTTATTACAGTTTCTGTAAATCAGGAATTTGTGTAGTTTAGCCAGATCCTCTGGCTGAGAACCTTTCATAAGGGCACAGTCAAGGTGTTAGCTGGGTCCGCACTCATCTCCAGGTTCAACTGGAGCAGTCTGCTTCCAAGCTCATTCCAAGACATATCAGTAGGTCATTCAGTGTAGGCAGGATTTAGTTCCTTGAGGACTGACTGTCAGAACTAAGTGCCTCAGTTCCTGGCCACATAGGCCTCTCCATAGAGCTGCTCACAACATGCAACTTGCTTTATCAGAGCTAGAAAAGCCAGAACCAACAAGAGGAAAATCTGTTTCTTATACCTAATCTTGGAAGTGACATTTTATCATTTCTATTTATTAAAAGAGAGTCACTAAATCCAAGCCAAACTCAAAGGGAGGAGATTATACAAGGGCATGAAGATTAGGAGGCAGGGATCATTGTGAGCCATCTTAAGAGCTGACTACCAAATTGTATATCTTTTCAGTTAATTATTTTATAATTTTGTATAAATATCTATAAATGAACATTATATATATATACGTGTGTGTGTGTGTGTGTGTGTGTGTGTGTATAAAATATAAAATGTTTCATGTTTTCAATTTACAAGAATGGCTTCAAAATGTGTGAATTATGCATCTTGCTTTTTTCTTTCAATATTACATTTTTGACACATATTTGTGTTAATCTATTTAGATCTAGTTAGTTTCTTTTAACCACTTCTATGGATTACCACATTTTACTTAAAATTCTACTCATTCATTTTCCTATTAGTGAACTTGTTGTTGTTGTTGTTGTTGTTGTTGCTAATGAATTGACAATGAGCATCTTTGTACATGTCTCTTTGAGTACATATACAAGAGTTTCTATAAACCTGGAAGTTCTTTAAATATTACAACATTCTTCCAATTGTTCTCCTAAGTGATTACACCCATTTATACTAATGCCAGTAGTATGAGTTTTACCTTTCTTCAACTTTTATGCCAACCCTAAATTCGTCATGTGTGATATCTCACTATTTTGGTTTTTTTTCCTAATTACCTATAATGTTGAGCGTCTTTTCACATGTTGATAAATCATTTGAGTATCCTACTCCCTTCAGTTTCTGTTCACATTCTGTGTCCATCTATTGAGTTGTTTGTACTTTTTAGAACACTTTGAATATGTCTTTTGTCATACAAAAAATTTTAATGTAGTCAAGTATCAGTTCTTTGCCCTTATGATTTGTACTTTTTGTGTCTAGTTTAAGAAATCTTCTGTGACCCAAGGTCCTAAAGATATTCCCTATAATTTCTTCAAATCTAAAGCTTTGTCTTTTTTTACACTTTAAGTTTTAACCTATCTGAAATTTGCTTTTTCGTTTTATGTGGAGTAGAGATCTTAATTTTATTTTTTCATATGGAAAGTAAATTGTCCCAACATTATTTATCAACTCATCCATCCTTTCATGCCTGATTTAAGTATCACCTCTTTTATAGATCAAGATCCCCTAAATGTATGAGTGTATTTCTGGGCTTTCTGTTCCACTCAACTGATCTCTTTGAACATTCTTGAACCAGTACCAAACTATTTTAATTGCTAAAGTTTTATAATGACTTGATATTTTAAAGACCAAGTCCCACCTCCTTGTTCATTTTTTTTTAGAATTGTTTGAGATTTTTTAGATATTTATACTTTTCATTTGCATTTTAATCAGTTTCTTAGGTTGAATTAAAAAATCCAGGTGGAAATTTTATTGGAATTAATGTTAAATTTATATATAAATTAGGGGAAATTGATGTGTCCCAAAATCAAGTCTTCCCAAACAAGAACATAGTGTATATCTTAATTTTTAAAAAACTTCCTTTATATCCTTCATGTTATGGTTTTCTCCTTTAAAAATGTATACATCTTTTGTTATATTTATTCCCAGGTACCTTATAGTATTTACTATTGTGAATGGTGTCCTTTTTTCTGTTAGGTTTTTAATTGTTTATTGCTGATTTGTAGAAATGCCCTGGTTTTTATGTTAGCATTGTGTCAAGGAAATTAAATGTCTTCATTAATTTTACAAGTTTGCCTATAATATACCGTAGATTATTCAAATAGATTATTATGGTATCTGCAAATAATAATTTCTACTTTTTCTTTCTGAGTGAACATTTATAATATGTATTGGCCACCCAGCATCTGAACTCTTTTCTGTGTTTGAGAGATTTTCCACTTTATGACTCTGGTTGAGGACAAAGACTGCTCTCTCTGTAAGGTGTTAAATATTCCAAACCTTTTTCCCAGCCATCTTTGCCACTGAGCAACAGGCATTTACTAGTATTGTAGTGGTGACAGAAGTAACAGTAACAGCAGCAATGGAGCAGAGCTCATCAGTGTTAGTGGGGCTAACAGTTACAGTCAAGTTGTAAGAGCAGAAATGACAATGACCTCATAGTAATGTCTAGGACTCAATGGTGGCCTCAAAGGATTCCTTGTCAGATCATTTCTGCAGCATGTTATGGGCACTTCTATAAACTCAGCCTTAAACCTGGTTTTTCCACTCTCCAAATGATTCTGTGAGCTGCCAAATATTCTGATAATAAACTCTTTTTCAGGTAAATCAGCCATAGTCAACATCTATTGCTCATATGGAGAACTCTAAGGGATACATTTTGGCTTTTTAAACTCATTTGCTTTCCCCCCCCCCCCCAGTGGCTTGTCAAGGATCTCCAGTATGTTGTTGAATAATCAGGTGATAGGATTTACTATTGTCTTGTTTCTAACTTTAAAAGAAATGCTTTGAAGTTTCACCATTCAGTATGCTATTTTGTGTATGTTTTTACTAGATATCAAATAATCAGATTAGGGAAATTCTCTTTTGTTATTATTTCACTGAGTTTTTTTAAATCATGAATGAGGATTGCATTTTATCAAATGCTTTTAAATGTATACTTTTGAGATAATCATATATTTCTTTAATGTTAATATGGTGAATTAAATTAATAGTTTCCTAATGTTATTTTTATGTCCTTATTATAAATCTTATTTGATCTTTTTTATACAGGGCTAGAGTCAATTTTCTAAGGTTTTACTTAATGTTTTACATTTGTATTTATAAGTGAGACTATCTAAAATGTTATTTTTCTCTACTCTTCTTTGAGTGTCAGTTATTCTAGCCTCATAAAATGAAGTTGGTCGCTTTCTCTTTCCTATTCTCCAGGACAGTTTGGAAAGATAGACTTTTTCTTTCTTCAAGGATTAGCAAAACTCACTTGGGCCTGTGTATTAATCATTTTTTTTTTAATTTCCTATATTTTATGGTGCTTTGACATCTTGAGGCTTTATGGACCTGGGAAAGGATTGCCCCTTTCAGGATTAGCTAAATCCTAGAGGTAACAAAACAATTTGCCTTTGAACACACCTTTCTTATGCAAACCAACCGATCCAGAGTCCATACCCTCCTCCTTTTATCAGGTTCCTGCAATGTGGGACTTTATACCCCTGCCATAAATCACCATAGGGCCAGTTACTAGACAGTTAGACAACTTTATACCCCAGAGCCTGGCAGAATTATTCAAACTATGTAATCCTAAATTTGCTCACTTTGCCTACTGTGCCTCATCCATTCCTTCCCACCAAAACCACAACAAAGGATCCAGCCAGTGCTTTCTCCCTTGCTCCTTCTGGTTTTTCATCAGTCCCTGGTGCTCCCCTTTGCCCCCCAACCCATTCCATCCCCCACCGCTACCACATGGCATGCAATGCCTCCTACTTCTATGGGTCAAAGTTTTTAAGTATAAAAACTTCTTCCTTCATAATTTTTGTGTTTCATGTCTTACCATACCTGATTAAAACAAATACTGGGTACATTTTTAAACAGCCTGGTAACTTTTAGGGGAGTAAGAGGGTTTTTTAATGCCAAAAATTTTTTTTCTTTACAATTACTATTCTATTTAGTTTTTCTGTTTCTTCTTGAATGAGTGTTGGCAATTTTTATTTTTCTAGAAAATTGACTGTTACTTTGGTTTTCAAACATACTGGCAAAATTAATAAAATGTTCCTGACTTTTAAAATATTTACAACTTCTGTAGTTATCACCTTTTATTTCTAATATTGATCTCTTAATGCCATTCTCTTATTTTCTTGATTCCTTTGTGAAAGATGTATCTGTTTTTATTGGTCTTTTTAAACAAATGGTGTTTGGTTTTATTGATCATCTCTTATTTTTGTTTGTTTTATTTTTAATTCCTGATTTTTTTATTTCTATTTTTTCTTTTACTCTACTTTCTATGAGTTTTTTGTACCTTCTGAAGCTTAATGCTTAGTTCATTTATTTTCAGTTTTTCTTATTTTTAAATATGATCTTCAATCTCAAAATTTCCTTCCTTCCACATAGAGAGAACTCAATTAGTGTCATACTCCTGGCCTCTCTCCACCCCTTTATTTACTCTACTGCACAGCAAGTGAAAAGACTTATCTGATTGGTAAATTTTAGAAGATACTAAATTCTTCTAAGAACTAAGATCGTTTGGCTCAACTCTTCTTCACTTTCTTTTGAGAACGAATAACCAGCAAGAAAGAGCATGAATTCCATCCAAGCTGACACATAAAACTAACCATCACACACAGGCCAAGAGATGAAAATCTAGGGATGTGCATTTCCTCCCCTGTGCCACCCTGAGAAAGTCAGAAATCCCTCTCACTTAGCTTTATTTAAAGAACGGTCACAGCAACATCATCCTTTTAACCTAATTATGTAACATCATGAATAAATGAATAAGGAATTAGTGATACAAGTATATTCTTGCAGAAAAAGAATGCTATCTTAGAAATAATGTTTGTGACTATGGTAGATGCTATGGAATAAATATCACATGTTGGAATTCTGATACCCAAGGTGATGTTGTTAGGAGGTGGAGCCTTTGGGATATGATTAGGTCATGAGGGTGGAGCCCTCATGAACGGAATTAGTGCTCTTAGAGAAAAGATCCTACAGAGCTCCCTAGCCCCTTCCACTATATGAGAATAAAAGAAGTCTGGGGCCCAGAAAAAGATCCTCACCTATCCATGTTGGCACCCTGATCTGGGACTTCCAGCCTCCAAAACTGTGAGAATTAAATTTCTGTTGTTTATAAACCACCCAGTCTGTGGTATTTTGTTACAGCAGCCCTAATGGACTAAGACAGTAAAACAGCTTGTTTCTGAACAATCCCTGAACTATACCAACAATGTATGAAAATAAAGCCAAATAATCTTTAGGCCTACAGGTTATCAGCACTTCAAATTTCCAGGGGAAATAATCTATTCTGTCCTCTTTGTTTATAGGCAAGGAACCTGAGACAAGGAAAAATTAAGCAATTTGTCTGTGATCTCACCACAAATTAGTAGCAGAACCAAAAAGAATCCAGGTGTCCTCAGCCCTAGAGTTCTATTCACAACATCAAGCCATCTTTGTAGACCATAAAGATGAATATCAGAATGGATTTTTTTGCCACTAACTACTCATATCATCATTTACCTGTGAAATGGTAATGCGAAGTTTATTTTATAAATTAGATATTATATAATATTAGAAAATACTTGCTAATTTTGTTAGATATGATAAAGGCATTGAGGTTATCTAGATAAATGGTCCTTAACTTTTAGAAATGTACACTGCATGTATTTTCTTCAAAATACTTCAGTAAAAAACATGAAGCAAATATGATAAATATTGTTACCTATACATAATAAATATATAGACATTTATTATATAATTCTTCCTACCTTTTGTTATATTTTAAATTTTTCATAATAAAAACTAAAACAAGACAAAAGTTCACTTTCTTTTCCTAAGCTCGTAGTCCAGTATTAATTTTTTCATATAGCCAGCATTCACTCTCCTTGCATTCATTGTTACTGAGTCAGTAAACCCACAAGCTGTATCCCCATGCCTATGCACATTCTCTGCTCTAAACTAGGAAATCTAAATCCAAGAGATCTCAAACTGACCTAAGTGGGTATATGTCTATTCCCTGTTGATACTCATTCCAACATTTGCAAGCAGAAAAATTATCACAACGTGTTTATATCTTATGAAAAAAGAAAAAAAAAACCCTTCCTATCCTTCTCTTTATAAGTCAAGTAGCTTAATGTGTCAGGATTTTTTTTTTAACCAAAAAAGACCTAAAATAAATTGATGATTGAAATAGAGATATAATACTTATAGTGGTTTCATAACATTTTTATTCAGTCTGGGATTAAACAACATTTAGTGACGTTTTTATCATTATTAGTATTTTGTGTGTGGAAAACTTGATGAAGTGTTCACCAGTCTTTTTAAATGTTAGTTGTCACCCGCCCTCATCATTGGGCATTAATTAAGCATTCACTGTGTACCTATGCTAAGAACTAGAGAAATTAACATGAGACAATCCAGGCTTTGGGCTCTGAGTTACCCTGATAAACTAGCTAATGGTTTGAATGACCCACATAATTCCAAGTCTCTGCTTCACTGATTATTATTTGGCTGTGACCATATCTGTGTCCCAAGGTCTTACATCCAGCACTCATATTCCAGAGACATCTGATAAACTGTGTAAACTTGTATATAAACCATATAAATTAATGAACTGAAATGGCATTGTTCGCTAGAGTAAGATTGGAAGCACTCCATTTCTTTGTGATTATCATTTACTTGACCTTTAAAGAATATTTTTTTCTTTCAAATATTCTTTAAATGCTAATTCGTTAAGAGTTAGAGGTAGAAGAGAGGTGTTCAAACTTTAATTCAGTCATTTGTCATTGATAGTTGACAACTAAAATGCAAGATGACTAACAAGCATTCTTTACCTCTTCAAAGTAGAATATGGGAACTGATGCTATAAATATAGATATGCAAATTCCTACATATATTTCACTTTGTAACCAGTTTTACTTAATTTAACCCTTTCACTAATCAACTATATGACTAGTTATTTAATCTCACTGAGCCTCGGTTTATTTATCCAAATAAGAGGGTCAAGTGATTTTAAGGCAATTTTAAAATATAATATTCTATTGGTTCTATAATTTTTTAATTCAGTAATATTTTTTAAACATTTTAAATGAAATGTTGTTTCTTACAGTTTTGATGAGTGTTTTCATACTATTTCACCTATTGACTTTTCTTTCATTTTTATATGTATTTTTACATATACGGCACTATATTTTTCAGGCTTAGTGTTAACTTTTTCTGGGTACCATCCTGGTAGGAGAAGAATAAAAAAGTAGTGAGGCAGACAAAGCATACATAGCAGAGGTCCAATATATGCCCAATAGATGTGCACTCCGGGATTCATACATCTGAGCATGTTGGAAGTAGGGAAGAGGAGGCAGCCTACTACAGGTATGGAGCTCGAGAAACCTGGGTCTTGCAGGGAAATAACAGATTCCCTGATGCAGAGACCTGGCATTTGGTTCAAGGATAAAAGGCTGAGTAGAGAGGGATGATGTGAGCAAGTGAAGAAGTCTGGTGTGGACTCACTTACCAGGGCCAGCCCTTTAGACAATGCCTCTTCCTAGCAAAATGGCTGCAAGAATTAAACCAGCAAGAACTGAAAGATGAAGTTTTGTTTGTAAAATTATGCTGTCTGTGAGAAGAGCATGAGTCCTTGAAGGCATCAATGTCAGTGACTTTGGAAGCAGCATCAGGGACTTGTCAGTGACAGGAGAAGGGCCATGAATACACCCTAATGGTGGCATCAGGGGACCTCATAGCCAGGCTGGTGCAGAGGATAGTGGTGCTCAGTAAGGGACTCTGACAAGAAGCCATGAGACACATTGCCAGAGTGCATCGGAGGAAAAGGATCAATGCTCCAGGATGGCCGCAGAACTGGTTCTAGGGACAACATGCAAAATATTCCCTGGGGGCTTTCAGAAGCAGGTGCCCTGGAGTTCCCACAAAGAAATGCTGACTGTGACTTGTGATGTACTTCTTACAACCTGTTTAGAAAACGTGAGTTATATTTTTCTGACCCATAGTTACCTTTCTGCTCATTTCCACATTTTGTAGTTCCCCCTCACTTCTTCAGATGATCCTTCTCTGCTCAGAGGAGCTATTATTGGCCTTTGTTATATTTTAGAAATGTATGGAAATTACATTTCCACTGTACCCTGCCCTCCCCAGCCATGATTCTCTTTTCCAGTTGTGTATGAATGTTGGGGCTGTGGGCCTGATGTCTTCTATACTGATATGAATATCTTGATGGGGCCTGCAAGGGTCAGGACCAAACCCCAATCTTTTGAAAACACTCATCACCGGAAGAGAGAAGTCATTTTGGGGGTCGACTATTTAAGTGAGTAGAGAAGAGTTCAGGCATGAAAACTAGAATGCTGGTCAGAATCTGAGGAGGGAGTCTCAGCCTCCCTCTCTCAATTTAGATTCTTGGGGCTTTAAACATCAGTAAGTGCATATATGACTGATGGAAGATAGAGTTTAAAATGGCATCTTCCATGTGGAAGGAAGATATCCTTCAAAACTTTTTTCTGGGTTCTCAAACTAATGGTATGAATTGTTAATCATGGGTGCAAGCTGTATATCAGAAACTATTTATTTCCCTTTTATCATCTCTTTTGCTATTTAGCCTTGAGTAAAGTCTTTTTTTAATGTTCTCATCAGATTTCTGCTTTGCTGTTGGGAAACAAGAGGATTGATTTCCCACTTTCGGTTCCTAGAGGCAAAGAATCTGAACTTTATTTAAATTCCATGAGAATAACATTTTTTTCTTGAGGCCCTTTATATTTTTAACAAATGTAAGTTAATGTTACTTTTCCAGAACTATTTATATTTTAACATTATCACTAACTGTGGTACAGGTTTGTCCACTGTTAAAGGAATATCCAAGTGTTCAAAAATCATGTGCAGCAGACATTTTTAGACAGGGGTAACTAGAAAACCTTCTGCAGTGGTAATCTCCTTACGTTAGGGCTGCTTTCTGATTCACAGTACCCTAGCTTACATTTCATGTTCTACAGATCTTTCCCTACCTCTCACTCTCACTCCAATCCTAGTCTAACATCCTTAAAATCCCTTAATATCCTTAAACCAACCATGGAATCCACAGATTACTAAAAATCAATTTCATTTACATTGGTGAGCATTCAAGGTACTCATTTTCTTCTGGAGATTGGAGTCAATCTTTGCTTGGTTACCATCTCCTGTGGTCAAAAGGGTTTATGGACACCCTATTCCTTATCATTTGTCCTGCAGAGTAAATGTCTGAGAAACTTGGTTTCATGGAAGTGTAGGAGATGGTATGTGTTAGAGAGTGAAGAAGGATGAGATTGCTATAGATGAATCAGCATTTCATTTATGCCCAGCCCCCACCTCCCTTTCTGCCTCTATAGAGATATGAAAGCTAAATATTGCTTTCTCAGCTCTTTAGCAGTTCAGGATATCATATGACGCAGTTCTGACCCAAGAGAATACTACTGGGGGGCTTTTGATAAAACATATGTTTTCTTTATTGATCAGAACAGATGTATCTGGCATAGCTCCCTCTGCCTTGAATGCAGACGTGATGGTTGGAGATCGCAGCAGACGGCAGCAGCGGTCTTGAGAACATGAAGAAAAGGATAAGATAACATCTGCCCTTTATCTTCAGATGCTAAAGTGAAGCCAGCAACTGCTAACCTCTCTGGCCTTCTTGTTATGTGAGAAAAATAAAATCCTATTCGTTTAAACCCCTTGAATTGGCATTTCTGTTACTGTTAGATGAATACAACCCTTCCTGTAAACAACCCAGTGCTGGGAACCAGAATGTTGCTGAGTGAGAGGAGTATCCTCTTTGGTTTATCTGGCAAAAGTTATGCAAGCAAAAGTTGACTCAAACAATGAAGATAGTTTAGGCTTTCAGTTGTTCATAACCAAACAAATGAAATTTTATGTATCTGGTAATCCAGACTGGAATGACCCAAACTGATTAATTCTCAATTAAGATTTTTGAACCTTTGAGCCCAGTTTCTAAATAGTCCTTTGGATTCCAAATGGCAAGACACTAGGAGCAAACTGAATATAGCAACATATTAAAAAGTTTATACACCAAGATCAAGTGGGCTTCATCTCAGGGGCACAGGGATGGTTCAACATATGCAAATCAATTAATGTGATACACCATATAACATATTAAAAAGTAAAAATTATATGGTTATATCGATAGATGCTTAAAAAGCCTTCGACAAGATATAGCATCCATTTATGATCAAAACACTCAACAAAATCAGTATAGAAGGAAAGTACCTTAAAGTTATAAAGGCCATCTATGACAAACCCTCAGCAAACATTATACTTAATGGTGAAAAACTAAAAGCCTTCCAAGATTAGGAACAAGGCAAGGCTGTCTACTATCACCACTGTTATTCAATATAACATTGGAGGTCCTAGCGAGTAAAATCAGGCAAGAGAAAGGTATAAAAGGCATCCAAATAGGAAACGAAGAAGTCAAACTGTCACTATTTGCAGATGACATGATTCTCTATATAGAAAACCCTAAAGAGTCCACAAGAATACTACTAGAAACAATAAGCAAATATAGTAAAGTTCCTGGATACAAAATCA
>PVKZ01004255.1:0-91087 GCA_004027375.1 Macroglossus sobrinus | reverse complement strand
GTGTGTGTGTGTGTGTGTGTGTGTGTGTGTGTGTGTGTGTGTGTGTGAGTGAAAGTTTTAAGGTAAATATCTAGCACAACTGTTCGATGGAGCTTTTCAATGGCCTTGAGTGGTTGGAAAGAAAGAAGGTTATTAGCAAAAGGCAGCGGTAGTTTACAGCGGACAAGTTCAGCCAAGTGAAATGTGTCGTTTCTTTTTAAGGAAGGGGTGTATGATCGTGGGATGAAGGGGATGCTTTAGACATGCTTCAGCAAGGAATTTGGCAAAGTTATAACATCCTCAGGAATAAGATGGAGAAGTGTGAGCTGGCTCCTGAGACGAGGCAGTGACCTGTCTGACTCAGTGTATCTAGCGTGGGGCCAATTAAGAAGCGGCCACTGGCAGGCTCAACCCTACCCGAGGCTCTGAGACCATATCTGAGCAGGTTCAAGATTAAGATCAGGCATTCGGTGGCTTAGCGTGCACGTCAGCGTGATCCCTTGTTTTCCCAGACATCTTGCTTGAAATCGTGGAGTTGTTCTTAACATCCCTGCCACTTCTTGCCTTCCTTATCCATTAAATATTAATTAACTTCACTTTATCCCAGACATGGCCATGCCATCCGCCTCAGTCCCTGTCTCATCCTATTTCTACTATGGCTTCCCCCAGCCCAGCCCCCACACCGTTCCCAGTTACCTCCCTAAAAGTCGAATCCCATCCTGTCTCTCTGCTGATTAAATATCCCCAAACAAAACAAAATGCCTTCGTAATCTGACCCCGATCTATATTTCTAGACTCATTTCCTCTGGCTGTCTGCTCGGACACCACGGTCATGTTCAAAAGCACTTCAGTTCCTCTCTCCGTCTGTCTGGGGCCCGCTTTGTCTGTCTATATCCTCACCATCTGATGCGCTTTCCTTTTTAAGGGCTGCTGAAGCTTAAAGAAGAATTACACTGCGAATCATGGCCAGCCTTCAGAAATTGGGGGCCTCTGTTCACCCCACAGTTTAGGTGGGAGAGTCCCATGCCACAGCCCCTGGGCACAAGCTCCTCATTCAGACTTCCTCATTTAGACCTGAATGACAGCCTCTGGCTATGATTCAGGAAGTCCTGGGCAGAAAGATATTCAAATTGTATGCAAATACAGAGAGCATTGTTCTAATCTCTTTAGTTGTCTGTATATTCCCCACCCTTTCCCTTTCCAAGCTTAACCACTACTATCTATGAGTTATAGTATTTTAGATCCTTGAATGTATTTACTTACACATATACGTGTACACACAAAGTATAGTTTTTTCTTATGTGAGATCATAATACACATTTTGTTCTATAAATTTCTTTTTATGCTTTTCAATTTGCTTTGGAAATCGTCGCTAGATCATATATATAGAGGTACCTCATTGCTTTTTAAGTTGGCTCATTTGTCAGGATTCAGTTTAAACAGTGTCTATGATTTTGTCAAACTCCTCTTGGCAGCTCAGTACTCTTTTGTGCAATTTCTCAGCAGTACCTGTTTCTACATATTAGTGCTTATTAGAATAAATTTTAGTTACGTCTCCACAACTCTTTCTATTTTCTCCTTAAATAAACTCTGAAGTCCTCAGCCAAAGATTGGGTCTTGGGATATTTTAGTGGCTCAAAAAATTATCTATGAATGACAGTTATACTTGAGTTTTCCTCATAAACCCAGTAGTACACCGTTAAGAAGGTCAAAGCGAGTGCCATACTCCTTAGATATCTCTTTGGATTTGAAAGGA
This sequence comes from Macroglossus sobrinus, assembly GCA_004027375.1. Classification (NCBI taxonomy): domain Eukaryota; kingdom Metazoa; phylum Chordata; class Mammalia; order Chiroptera; family Pteropodidae; genus Macroglossus; species Macroglossus sobrinus. Next base: position 89,352 of record PVKZ01004255.1, on the reverse strand, counting down.
TTAATTCCCAAATCTCTGAACTGTCCAAGGAGAGGTAGCAATTATCATATTTTCTGGGCATGTTTAAGGCTCTCCTTGGTAATGTTTTTGGAGCATTCTGTGATTTGTTGTGAAATAGGGCATTTCACAGTGAAATGCAAGAATCAGGAAAAAGTTTCTGTTCTCTGGGTTGGCAATGCCCCAGGCCCAAGCTCACTTTGAACTAGACTGCAGTTCAACCAGGGTTATTTCCTAGCTTGGCGAATCCTCATACAGATATGAATTAAAGCTCAATTTAAATACCTGTTCTCTATCGCTATGCCTTTCATTGTTTTATTGAGGTATCATTGACGTATAACATTATATTCGTTCCGGAGCGTGACCTAATGATCTGATATTTGTATATATGGTGAAGGTTCACCACTCCATGTACTGCTGAGGGGCTATCTCCAAGGAATATTCTGAAGCATTCCTTAGGGGACTGATAATGAGGACGTTTGTATCAGGCTCCAGCTGCTAACCAGGCCTGGCCTTATTCTTTGTCTCATTAGGACAATAGTTTAAAATATATAATGGCAGCTTCTACATACTATCTGCATCAGAGTGTTTACAAGATTGTTCTTCAACACCTAGAAGCATAATCTGTAGCCTCTTCACATGGCATGCTTTGCAGTTGTTTCTCTCTCTCTCTCTCTCTCTCTCTCTCTCTCTCTCTCTCTCTCTCTCTGTCTCTGTCTCTTAAACTCCTCAATATTTCTAGCTTTAGTCTCAGTCATGTGCACTTTGAGCTTGACAACAAGCACACTCAAAGTCAAACCAGAATTTTATGGAGGAAAAATAGTTTTGGAATGCGTGACACTTCGAGGCTTGTGGTTTGTTTTTTCTTTCTTCCATGTTTCTAAGCAAATGCAACATCATTGTCTCTTTGAATTAAGACTTAGGACTGTCAGTTTTTAGACATTAGAGATGTAGTTAGTTCAGTTGTTGTTTTTGTTTGTTTGTTTTTGTTTTTGTTTTTGTTTTTAGGTGAGGCAACCCTTGGTTGACCTCACAGGTTGCAAGGACCTTGTCAGTTTACAATCCCTTATTATGTTCTTTTTTACGCCTACAGCATCCGATCTTCCTAGATGGTTTCCCATCCAAGTACTAACCAGGCCCGACCCTACTTAGCTTCTGAGATCAGACGGGATCGGGCTTGTTCAGAGTAGCATGACCGTAGACTGTGATTTGGTTGATCCCTGATGTTTAACATTCAGCTCTCAGAAACCACTTACTATGACCTAGGACTGGAGTCACAGGTGAATGATGGATTGCCCTCTCATGCCTCTTCCTTGCCAAGAATAAAAATGGTGGAGCTAGAATAAGAAATCAGAACTTTCAGTTCCTCCTTCCCATTTCAGTTTGGAAGGCACATTAGAGCTGAGGAAATAAGGGTGAGGACCGGTACCTGAATCATGACAAACCACTGGTCAAAGAATTAAGGTCGCACAGTGTGGTAGCTATCAGCCCATTCAATATCCAATTGAATCTACTTCTAGCCTTCTGTGCCTTCTGTACGTGAGTCTGGAAAGTAAGAATTCCCTGACACTAGGAATCGGGAGGCTCCCAGTTGGACACACTTTCATGAGATTTGAATGAAGTGAGGTTCTAGAGCCAGTTGGTCGTCATGGCAACACCCCAGTTCCACAGGGAGCTTCTAATTGAAGCAGGGGCAGAAGCTCCCACAGGGCTTCTATTCTGCGGTGTGGTTTGGGCATCATTCCTAGAAGCTCAAACTTGAGTCTTCAAGCCTGTCAATAATTCTGTAAATGATTTGAAATCCTGTTGTAAACCCCTTCCAAATACACAATCAGGGCAAAGTTAGTCACTTGTTGGTCTGCTAAATTGTCCTATAGCCAGGTCAAACATTGAGCCCCCCATTTCTGGGTAAGGCCCTGTGTAAGAAGAGAATGTTAACTTGAAAAGGAAGTAAAATAAGTTTCACGGAGAAGAATTCCTTGACTGAGCACCTTACAGCTACTATTAGAGGTATTATCTAATCATCCAATCATGTTGGAAGGGACTCCTAGCCCTGCTACTTACACGTAGTCCCCAAGAGATTTATAGTGGCCTGGGGATGAGGTTGGGGGAGTTGTGGCTGGTCATGTGCCATGTACAATCCTGCGTGCTGTAACATTTGGAAGCTTCAGAGTTGGACCCATTTCTGAATTCCAGAGATGGCTCTGCGGGTCTGAGCTGAGACTCACGTGCCCCTATCTGATGAAAGCTTAGATATTACCTGGAGCCTCAGCTGACATCACCACTGATGAAACATCTTATGCCCAAGTTACAAATGAAATCTGAAGACTAGGGCCTCTCACTTTGTTTCATGGCCTGGTCACTCCATCATCACTGACTGCTATCCAAACTATGGCTCTCTTTGCTCATCTCTTCTTTCTTCATAATCTTTTCTTTATTTCCTGTGGTCTCCACCCCTGGCCATACCTTTTAAGTTGCTGAGATCTTTCCTCACAAGCTTCTATATCATGCCCTTTTGGAAAACTTGGTGATGAAGATTCTCTTACATAGCCATAATCTCTGCAGTTGGCTTCTAGCTCTGCCTGGAACCCACATCTCCCTGACAGTACAGCTTCTTCTGAGTGTCTACATCAAAAGCTTTTTATTTTTCTGAGGTCACATCTTTATCATCCTCCTAACCCCACAATCCTAAGTTGTTTCTCTTCAACACTCTTGGAAAATCGCTTTGTCTTTGAAGTCAGTGCCATTTGGTTGTGACGTATTTTACTTTCTGTGCATCTATATTTACTTGTGTATATCTGCCTCTTGGTCTCTTCTTCCTCAAACGTGTGAAGGGTTTACAGGCAGCCATTTGCCTCATGCTGAGTCCCACCTCTTCTCCAGCCTGTGTGAATCTTTCATCAGCAACTGTACCTGAGAGTTTCTTGGCCACAACACTCCTGTCAACCCCAATTCATTTCTGCTGCTTCCTTTATGGCCCAGGTTGTCAGCCGTCACCTCTACACCTCTGAAATCTTCACATCTCACATCCTGCTTCTTTCTACTCTCCTGCCCCTTATTCCCACTGCACTTGCCTTCCTTCACTAGTATTACTGGGTCTTAAATCACTCAGTATATTTTTATACACTCTGTCATCTCATTTAGAAATTCATTTGCTTTCCCATCTACCCAAGTCCAATCTTTCAGCCACCCTCATTTAAGACTGTAGCTTTCCTGCAACATGTAAGCTCTTGAGAGAACTGTCTGCTTTAAGTGTCTCTGACACCTGTGCTACAGCCCAAGGAAATTACAGATGAAGCAGATTTGCACTCTGCAAATGTGTGGTCTCCGAACTTGGGTGGACTTTAGCTTCACCTCGTTGCCCTGTATGTGGCGTTGACAACCTCTCTTTATTTCACATACCGACTTGAAACCTTTCCCACTCTTCTTCAATACTCCAACCCTGCCTCTAACTGCATCAAGAAGCTGGAGACCATCAAGCAGGAACACTTTCATTTCTTCCTCGTTTTCATTCACACAGGCTTTTCTGCATCCACCTTCATCTTCCTCACTTTCTCTGTTCTGCTTTTAGCAGAAGACTCTTTCCTACTGGTCAAATCCAAACCCTACACTTGATCCCTGGATCCCTGCATTCCCCCATCTGTGCAGGAGTCTACTCCAACACCTGTGTATCTTTCTCAGTGTCATCGGTCTTTCCCACATTAAAAATATTCACCCCATCCTTAGTCCACATTCACTCCTGGCCAATCCCTGCATTGCCTTTCTTTCACTGTCTAAAATCCTTAAAAAGGATGTGTGTGGGGGAGGGTACCCTGGCTGAGAACTTGGCACTGACAGTTTTAAAAACCTAAACAGTAGAGACTAAAAACCCAGTTACTTCAAAACTACAAGCAGACTTTTTTTTTTCTTTAAGGGCAGAATAAAATGTTCCTTTGTTCTGGAAAGCTAATTAATTAGATCCTTTAATGAGGTAAATATAAGTCAAGTACTCACCTATTACTCTTGTGGAGAACAGAACACTTAACCAAGTGGGATGCTTTTTGTAAATGAAGGTGAGCGTCCTGTCGCTGATATAAATTGTTCTGTGTTCCTGGAGCAGATGAACAACTGTGAGATGTTCTTGGTGACGGTCTGTGTGTATGAGGAGATGAGAACTAATTTTTTGGCCCTAAATAAATTTAGAATGCCCAGTATGGCAAAGTATTGCTTATTCTTGGGGGAGTTGTTGGCATTCTCATTCAAGAGATTAAGGAGGGAGATCATCAAGGCAGTTAGATGCCTGCAGAAAGGATAGGGAATCCTGATCAGGAACATTCCCTGCACTTGGCCTCAAAGAGAGGTCAACAGAAGGAACCAGACTGGTTGCCATGCCCAGTGCTATCAGAGCCTGACTGACGCGGAAGGCACTGGTGTTGGAGAAGTTGTCCATCAGGAAAGGCCGTGCTCCTGGGAGTGGGGAGAACACCTTCTCCGATGTGGGAAGATATTCCTCCATCCATCACTCAAGAATGAGGTATTACCTGGCACAGGGAGTGGGAGTGTAAGGGCTTGAGTATTATGCCATAATAACAGGGGTGTCATGATCCGGTTATAGCCATTCACTAAAAGGACCGAGGGCTTCTTGAGAAAAGGATTGGGGCAGAGAAAGTAAGAGATGAGCCCGGGAATTTGTCAGAAAGTAGGAACATACTAAAAGAAGGATGGAGATGTGTCAAAGGCCAAGGAAGCCAGCTTCACGTGGCTCCCATTGGTCAAATTTGGCATTATTTGAACATCAAAAAAATAATAGTATAAATCATAACCAATTGAATAAAAGAACAGTCTGTGAGTTCATATTGATATAAGCAAATAAGTTAAATATTTGATCATCAATAGGATGGACATTCACATAGCCTCACAATACCTCCTCATACGATATTGATTGGTTACAACGAGATAAGAGTAACTTCACAGTTCCTAGGCAGGCAGACACCACCTCATCGAGAGATGAAGTTTGACATAACAGTGACGCCACCTGACAGATGCACTGAGAACACAGTATCGTTGCCGTGACACTCCTGCTCAAGGTGCATAACCTGAACCTCATCATGAGAAAACAGCAGATAAATCCCAGCCGAGGCTTATTCTACAAAATAATGGCCTGCGATCTTCCAAAATATGTCCTTGAAAACCAAGAGAAGACAAATTATTTCAGGTCGAAGGAGACTCAAGGGAATTGACAGCTAAATGTGTATGATTGTGTGGACTGGCTGTCTGTTATAGATGACATTGTTGGGACATTTGGTAAAGCTTGAATGGGGTTCGATCAGTAGTTGGGAATAGTTTATTAATGCCAGTTTCCTGACTTGGGTGGTGGTTTTGTGGCTATGTAGGAATCAACCAATAAAACAAAAAATGTTAACATCATCCCATTTTATCCTCAATGACTCTTAACGCCTGGATATTTGTATTAGAAAATCATAAGCTGTACCCACTGCTCCTAATTCTTACCCTCTCATTCATTTTAACATACTGTAAATTTTTTCTTTTTTTTCTACTTTATGAGTGTGATATTCACGTAGCCTCACAATATCTACTCACCGAGAACTCTCGTAAAATTTTATTTGACCAAGCTTGTGCCACCTGGTGTCTGTATAGCCTTAGGAGCTTACTTGCTCATGCCTCAGTCCATTGTAGTAATCCGTTACACAGGGAAATAATACAGTTGTGGTCAAGATTTAAATACATATTAAATGCCCAGAGTTGTTCTTGGCATGTGTTAAGTGCTCTAAAATGTTAGCTGTACGTAAATGTTAGGTGATAATAATTATCATAATGACTTCCATCTCCGAATTCTTGCCTGTCATCCAGGCCTATGCTTGCAGATGCCTACTAGACATCTCCACTTGGATGTCTCACAGACACCTGGGACACAGGGCATCCAAACTGAGCTCCACAGCCTGGGACTCATTCCTGTTCCTGCGTTCCTTACCCTGAGGGGTGTTCATTTGGAGACCTGAACACTGTCCTCACCTTTTCTGTTTTTTCACTTTATTTATGCAACTTATGGCCAATGTTGCTTTTCTTACTGTCCTGTTATTCAGACCCCATCTCTTTCTTCCAGACTGTCAATCTCTTAATTCATCATCTCATCCATCCTGCTAATGACTGCAACCTGCCCCCTTTCTTTGCTTATCCTTTACTCTCTAATCGTTTTTCTCTCCTACCTCAAAAATGATTTTTCAAAGTGTAAATATGAAGTCCACCCTCCCCTTTTAAACAAATTCACATCGTCTTTTAAGGTAAAATACAACTCCTTAACATGCCTTACAAGTGCCGTTAGCTCTAGTTTCACCCTCGGTCCCTTCTTCTTCGTCTTCCCGTTACTTAATCATATATTTCCAGCCTAAGTAGGTGACCACAAGAGCCAGCTGCTCTCTCTCCTAGATCTTTGTGCAACTACTGTTCTGTTTGGGATGCTATTGCCCGCGTTCTTTGCTTAGCTAACTTGTGCTCTCTTTTAAGACTCAACTCGTGTGTAATAACCTCTAGGAAGCTTTGCCTGAACCTTGCACAGGTTAGATGCTTTTTCATCTTCTGTGTCTTCCATGGCATTTATCACATGGTTTCATGTTTATTTGTTTATTTATTCTCTACACCTGCATTAAACTGAAAACATTCTGAAGGCAGGGGCTCTGGATATGTGTGAATGTACGAGTCTATTCATCTTACACTGAAAACATCTTTAAAAAGATTCTTGAATAAGTGAATAATGATAGCTATATTAATGGCTTTCCCCTATCCTTATATCATTTGAGAATGACATCTATTTATAGTATATTGACAAATAATTATGTAATTATGGGATATTGACAAATTAGTCAATATTTATTTTCTATTCTCAATTTCCAGCTTTCAATAAGTATTTAATACACATTTTTAAATGACTACACAGTTTATAATTAGTAAGACATTGAATAAGAGAATAAATCTTTCTTTAAATGTTTGTCTTTAAAAATGTATACTTTTCATCAGGCAGATTTCTCTGCCTATAATATCTAAACTTTCTAGAGCCTTCAAGATCCTAGCTATTTTTAAATATCTTCTGACTCACTAAATATAAAAATTATTTTAAGTTTTTAGGAGATCCATTTCTGCCATGTATGGAAGTGGCATTGAAAAAGCTTCCTCACTCTGGTTAAGAGTTATTTCTAAGTATTTTCTATAGATTTCTAATCATTCAAACCTTATGCGGTACCAGAAGCACCCAGGGCATTTTCTACCACAAGAATTAAGAGTTCATAAAACAACAAACATGAAAACAGTCAATAAATCCTAAAAACGAGTCTCTGGAAAGCCATTTACAAATGCTCCAAGGAATACCTCTAGGTGAATATAGACATGGCTTTTTCAGTGGCTTTAGTTCATGTGATTGAATCAGATGCGACCAAACAGATTTGTGAGATCTGTTGTTTATTTTATATATTTTCATGACCATGGATTAGTATTATCAGTATCTGGTTTATAGAGTGGAGTGAAACAAGGCACTAAAGTTGGAATCACCAAGGACTTCAACAGTGGACCTAGTTTTGGTATTTCTCTCCAATTATATATAAATACTTGACTGATGAAAGGACCTCCATGTTCAGAATTCTTTCAACCTTCCTAAGAAATGGCTCTATGGTTAACTCTTTTCTGCCACTGTGACAATCAACGTACATCCCAGAAAAAAGAATCCCACTAAAAAATGATTGGGATATAATAGGACAGACCATCATTGAGCTCCTGCTATGACTCTAGTTTACTTTGAGATGATACCTTCATCATCTCATATACATATGGAAGATTAATTTTTAGCTTAGGCCTTGGTGTCTAGGACACTAGAGGTCATTTAAGACATCAGTGGTCATTATGAAAGCAGAGCTTATAGAAGAAAAAAGGTAGGCACCATTGTATCTAAACATCATCAGTATAAGATCTCCCAAAGTTGGAAAACTAACCATGCTCCACAAGCAAAGGGCATGGCCTGGAGGAGTTGAAAGTCCATTGGTTCTATAGCCAGAGGTCACCACAGTGGAGCCTAATTACATCATCACTAGCTTGCAAAATGACCTACAAGTCTGGATATTACTTTCAGAGAGATGGTTAAACTATCAGAATTATCAGAAGGTGAAGAGAGACCATGATTCTATCTCAGGATTTAGGGAAAGCAAACTATATAGAGCAATCAGTGAATAGGTTAGCTCATCTCTGAAGTCCCTTTCTAACTTAGTGCGCTAGGCCCACCCAGAATGCCATGACACCTTCCCAAGGATGTCCACGTTTATGCAGAAAGCAGTAGACAGATCGGACTTCAAGCAAGTCATTTACTCCCTTTGAGACTCAAAAGCAAAATGGGACTTAGGAAAGAGGAGCACTTAATATGTATCTCACGGAGTCTAATTATATACTAAGCACCCAATGAGTGGTAGGCTGCATTATTACTACACCCTTCTGTGTTCCCTGAAATACTTTAGTAATTCTCAAAAGCTCTTGAACAATTGGGAGTCCTTATTATCTGCTTATTAAATAAATTGTTGAGTAATCATTTCCACTAAATTTCTTGTAAACCTTTGCCATTTATACACATAGGAGCACTTTGAATGATCGAATGGTCAAAGTAACTACAGAAGGAACACCAGAATCAAACAGACATGAAAATATAAAAAGATGCAAAATAAAAATCCATTTATTCTTTTTAAACTATTATTGAAAATTGCAAAGCGCTGTCATTCAAGCCTGTGGAGCAGAGAGAGAGTTCTCCCTCTGTGAGTTTGCAGGTTAATGAGGAAGATCATGCATTTCTGAGATTAGGGGACCGATATAAAACTTAATACTAGTTTTCTTGGTTTACGTCACAAACCCCCTTCTGCAATATGACTAAATCAACTATTGAACAAGCTATAGTTTTTTTTGCACATCATGCTATTAAAAAATTATCCAGCAGAAGTGATGGCTATCATTTTTAAATAAAAATTATGGCAGATTTTGTGAAAGGTAGCCACAGCGTAGAGTCTGAATCATGTGCTATAATCAGACAGAATGCATAATTTTTTGGTTGTAGGGCCTTAAACAAATAATTCATATGTATTAGTTTTCAGTTTTCTCATCTGTAAAATGTAAAAGATAGAATTGTGTCACCATTTGTCTTTTTCGTGAGACATATGTAATTAAAGAGTTACATTAAGGTAAATTTCTTAACAAAGAGAATTCCCTTGTAACATAGATATTACTAACATATGAGGAGATAAAGATTTTGGAAGATGAACTACCTTCTAAAAGTTTATGCAAGGAGTGGTTGAATCATGCATGCCAAGGTTCATAAACGGTTATTACCATTTCCATCTTGGAGATGGACAGAAAAGGCAATTTTTGCACTTGGGACTTGACTGTCTTTGGAGTCTGATCTAGCAGCTACCGTTTCATCCCCGGGTACAACACCTGCGCAATGGTTCCATCTTTACTGTGTGTAGGAATGATCTGGTCAGTGTGTTTAAAATGCAGACTTGGGGATACCCTTCGCCTCCCATACTTGTTCTCCATGTCTGGTGACGGGCTCCAGAACCTGCATTTTTAACAACCACTCGCCAGGTGATGCCATTGTAGGTGGACAGTAGATCACATTTTGAGAAAAGTCTCTCTCTAATCGCATTGGGCATTTTAATAGAAAAGCCAGATGTAATTCAGTTTTATTAGAAAATAACATATCGACAGCGTCTGAGTTCTGTCCAAATACCTAGTTAAATCTGTTGCGTTCAGATGAAATGACTCAAAAGCTCAGTCGGGTCCAATTTGTCCTTATTTGGATGGATGTGAACTGAGTCCCCCCAAAAGATTTAATGCATATAATTATATGCATATATGCATGGTATGTGCTTTCTGTTATTGAAGAAAACAGAAAACTATCACTGATCGAAGAGTATTATGATTCATCCATTTTCAGCTAGGTTTGATATTCTTAAGGGAAATCTATTATACTAATTTAGTAGATCCAAAAGAAACAGTGATATCTCTGGATTAGGTAAAAAAAAAAAAAAAAATCTGTAAATTTAATTCTATGAAAAAAGACCAAGAATTTTAAAGCCATGAGATAATCTTCCCACAAATCTTTGCATAATTCATTCTTTAGAAATCATAGAGGAAGATGTTCTATTGATGCTTTCATGAATCTTCTATTCTGTCATTAAATTGACTTCAGCTTTAAATTGAGCTGCTTAGCATACAGCCACTGACTTTCTACCTGAAGGCGTCTAATCACCCTCTGCCTAATCCAGAACTAGTAATGAATCAATGAACAGAACTGATTCACAGGTAGCAAATCTCCTTATAACTCCTGTCGGTATAAACATCAAAGGGCTACCAATTCTTCTGTTTGCTTGATTTTAATGCTACAGAGTCAAAATATTTATGCTGTTCTCGTAACACGTTAAGTTCAAAGGCAAAATAAGAAGCCAGACCAAGAGCTTTTCTACTTGGATCAAAGGTTTCAAATCTTTGAGATATAGCCTCTGTGTTGTCAGAAAACCAGAATTTTTTTTATAAAACCTATTTAGTGTCATTTGCACTTTGTGGATTGTTACATGGTTGATGCACATGTGATTAGGATGTCACACTCCAAAATGCATTCCAGTAACAGGTGTAGAAATTTTTTTTTCCCCTGGAGGATAATAACACCAACAGGAACCAGTGCATATCTGAGATCTAATAGACTCAAAGTTAGCAAGAAACTTGAAGACATCTCTGTCAATCTTTCGCCTAATGATTGTCTCTGCTATAGTCCGCTTGACTGCTATTATTAAAAATGCAGCCATATCAGAGGCTTTAGCTTGTAGTTATAAAAGAATATGACTGAACCTCAAATTTATTTTAAGAGAATGTATATGTTTTAGGAAAAAAAAGTCTAGAAAAGGTGATGTTTTGCTATGGCAATATGTCGACTACTTTTCTTTCACTTCATCTTTAATGCTGCTTAGAAGGAACAAGCTTTCTGTGAATGTAAAGAATTTATTAAGAATCATGGCAATGTTGATTTAAATACAATTAACCCAAAAGCAAAGCAGAAATGGTTCACAACTGGTGAACAGTTACTAGGCACTACAGTAGTGCTTCATAGTTAACCCTTTCAACGGAGCTATGAGAGAAGTATCATCACCTCGTCTCACAGATGAGAATGCGCAGCTCAGGAAGTGGCGAGCTATTTGCCCAGTTTAACATGACCAGGAAGTGGCAGGACAGGACTCTGACTTTGCTTGACCTGAAGCCCATAATCTTTCTCGTTGAGCCAGTTGCTTTTCTTATTTATATTGTTTCTAGATAACAGAGAAATCATAGCATTCATAGTTCTCACCCCTTCTCCATCTCCTTACCTCTATCCCGGCATGATGGAGGGTCATAACCATGTAATGGAAAGACCATGAACTTGGAAAACGTAGTTTCTCCTTATTCTTTGTGCAACTTAGGAGAAGATATTTATCTTTTGCAACTCAATTCCTCCCGCTGTAAGATGAGTATAAAATAATCTACCTCAATAGTAGACGTTTGTGTTGTCTTCCTCTTCCTTCAATCTAGAATGAAAGAATGGTGGGGGTAGAATAGGTCCATGGAAGTAGGAGAAATGAACCACCCCCAACCCTAAACAGCTGCCTTAGAATGATCTGGCTGAACCAGTCAAACCCAAGACACTATAATCTATTATAAAGACAGATTAATAATAGTAAGAAAAAGAAAGATTCTCTAGTTCTGGTTATGCAGCTATTAATTTAAGTCACTTCTATTATTCCTGGATATTCTGTAGAAACACATTCTCTGAATTCAACTAATGCCCTATATTACTAATTTTCAAAGGAATTTTTAAGACCTGAATATTGAACATTTTACCAAGAGGACTCTTAGCTTAAGAACAACTTGATTGAATATAAACAATATATTTTATTGCATCTTGAATTTCAAGGACATACATATATTTTTTAATATAATTAATGAGTTAATTGCCATATTTTAAAAATTATTTTGCAAAAGTTAGGTGAGTTTGGTCCTATCATTTTTTTCCTTTTTATTGCACGATCTAATAGTAGATTAACACACTATATTCCAAAACTCATTCTTTTACTTTTAGTACTAAACTATTTTACCTTTGGGATTTTATTTTCAAATTGTATGCTCAGTCCTTTGTTTCTATTTAACCAGTCATTAAACCGAGTTTTCCCTTATCTTTCTTTGATAGAAATCATCTTCTTTTTGTGCTCTTAGTTCTATTTCCACTTAAGCTTTTAAAGATCAACACATTTGTCATGTTTATAGTCAAATGCCAGGACCGGCTTTGAAATAAGTGGAGATAATGAATTGTGTAGCTGGACAACATGGTACTCAGTTTGCACTCCAGGTGGTGACATTGATTTGAGGTCAGTAGGGGTGATACTGGAGGAGCTCTGGGTTTGACGTGACCTATATCCCACTTGTGGTCTTGCCTCTAGGTCCGTCCCTTTCCTTCGTTGGGGCTCAACTCCTTATGAAACTAGAAGTTTGGGTTGGATCAGTTCCTTTCTACCTAGAAAATCATGGGATTCTATAGTTTTCGTGGATCCATGTAACTATTTAATATCAACAAATCCTCAGAGACACTCTAAATTTGTCTTATTATGCTACATGGGCAGTTTCTATCAAGCATTCCTAGACGTGATGGCATCATTTAAGGAAATTCGACCTTACCAGCACCTCACTGCGTTTGAGTAAGGCTGGTCCCCTTAGATGAGAGGCAGAGTCTTGAATAGGTAGGGTGGGATGATTTGTAGAGGTCCTCACCAGTTTCTTTCAGGATGCAATATTAGTCACTTTCTGTCTCTTATCCCTGAGAGATGTGACCACATACATAGTGTGGAGCTCAGGGCAATGATTCCATCCATGGGTAATTTTTGAAGGATAAACCAAGGTGCTTCTCTCTATTCTACATGCAGAGAACACTGGACTGAGAAGAACCTGTTACAGAAATCTCTTGGAGCAAGGTTGACTGTTGTTTACATGTGTGTACTAGTATTATTTCTAGGTTCCTGCCACAGATTACTGATGGTTGCTCTTAAATTTTTTATTTACATCATTCTACATTAAAAAGGCACAAGCAAATACATGTGTCATGGTTCCTTTAGTATTTTTTCTCTAACCTCCTCAATACCTCCTCAGTCAGTTGTGGTAGCCTGTCTCTACTGATGTTTTTAATACTTCCTGCTTTAGTATTAATGATCAATTTAATGAACATGTTGTTTACCCCTCTTCTATTCCCTTTATAAGCATCTCAAAGTGTTGAACTCAAGCCATCACTGCAGCACCCGGTCCTAACACATCCCCCAAAGAGGAGTCTTTATCATCATTGATCTCAGTCCTTGAGACATTTTTTCAACTCCTGCATAGCTGTGTTCTCCGTTAACATTTCTTAAGTATATTTTTGAAGTCAAATATTTTATGGGACTAATGTTTTACACCTCAATGCCCTGATATAAAAATGAACTGTCGTGACTTGCTAAGAGTAAACGCAGCTTGCTTATTTCCTATTCTAAGTTCATACATTCTTTTTACTTTTGTTTTTTTTTTTAGTTGGTTTGCTGAGGTTCACAGGATTATTGACAGAATCCTCACTCTTAGGAAATTCTTATTATATACATTGACAAGTAAATATTCAAAAGAACCATGCACATTCTTTGTAGTATCTTATGATGGTTTTTAGCCATATCTGTGCTTATTTGTAATGATGTTTTAGAGTGATTAAAGAGAGGGTTGTCCTTCATTTACATTTTCCACAGACTATAAGCTCCATTGTCAGGACAGCACTGTGCCTGGAACATATTAGCTGGAGCGCTCTCTCTCTCTCTCTCTCTCTCTCTCTCTCTCTCTCTCCCCCCCCCCCCTCTCTCCCTCTCTCTCTCTTCATCTGCATATTATTCACACAAACATGTTTATTATTACATTTTCTTCATTGATGTATAATCAATGAAGTATCTGAAATGAACAGATACTAAGTGTAGAGTTTGATGAATTTTGACAAATGCATATACACATGTAACCACATCATATCAAAATAAAGAACATTTCATCACCTCAGAAACTTTTCTTTTGTCTCCTCCCAGTCAAAACATCCACGCAAGAAGCACCCACACTTCTAATTATAGATATGTTTTTTAGTATACACTAGAGTGCCTATTATAGAACTTCAAACAATATGTATTCCTGTGTCTGGCAGATTTTACCAGTATTTAAGATTTATCTTTATCACTCATCCATCAGTAGTTTGTTTCTTAATATAAATGGGTATTGAATATAACAGAGTTTTAAACTCATCCCCCTGTTGTTGGAGAATTAGTATTAATTTATAGTTTTTAGTTATCATAGACTAAACAGCTGTGAACATTCCTGCACAAGTCATTCGTGTACGTATATGTATATGTGTGTACACCTATTTTTATTTTCCTTAGGTAAATATCCAGAAGTAGAATTGCAAGGTTATAGAGGTAGGTATATGTTTAACTTTATGAGAAACTGCTCATTTCCAAAACAGGTGTATCATTTTATACTCTCACTAGCGTGAGAGTTCCAATTCCTCCAAATCCTTGTCGACACTTAGTGTCATCAGTCTTTTTAATTTTTTCTTCTTGGGAATGTACAGTGGCACAGCCACTTTGTAAAACAGTTTGGTGGTTCATCAAAATACTAAACAAGGAGTTACCATCCAACCCAACAATTCTATTCTTAGGATTTTAACAGAGAAAAATGAAACCATACATCCTCATAGAAACTTATACATGCACAGTCATAGCATCATAATAACTTAAAAAATGAAAACAATCCAATGTAATTTATCTAGGAAACTGATAAAATATAAATGTGATATAATCATACATTGGACTATTAGCAAAAAAAAAAAAGGAATGAGACATTAATATATATTACAACATGGATAAACCTTGAAAAAATATGCTAAGTATAAGAAACCAGTCACAAAGACTACGTATTGTGTGATTCCATTTATATAAAATGTCTATAGCAGGAAAATCTAGAGACAGAAAGTATATTTGTTGTTGTCTTGGGCTTCCGGAGATAGGAGAAATGAGGAGTGACTATTAATGGCAATGGGATTTTTTGTTTTTGGAGGGATTAATATCCTAAAAGCCACAGTGGTGGTGATTACACAACCCTTTGAGTATATTTTAAAAAAAGAAAAACCATTGACTTGTACACTTTATGTAGATAGATTATATCATATTTACATAGGTGAAATATACAGTATGTGAAGTATATCTCAATTAAGCTGTTTTTTTTTTTAAACACCTTATGCAAAGCGGGTAACAAGTACAAAGGCCACGAGGCTGGAACATTCTTGGTATGACTGAGGAGCAGCAGGAATCTCCAGCTCAGGTGGCATGAACACAGCAGAATCATGGGAGATGAGGTTAGAAAGTAGGCAGGGGCCAAGATATACATAGGGCTGTGGAGCTCATGGGAAGGGATTGAGATTTCATTATGTAGGAAGTCACTGGAAGCTTCTAGACAGTGATGGGTATTATTACCAAAATTCACTCTGCCGCCCATGTGGGGTGAGAACTATGGGATGGAAACTGGGAGAACAATTAGGAGCCCCAGGCAAGAGTAGGAGCGAGGAATGGTTGTGGCTGGGACCCAGATGAAAGACGTGAGACGTGGTTGGACTTGGGATGTATTTTGAAGTCAGCTCTTAGAACTTACTGGCTGGCCCGGATGGATGTTCGACCTCAGAGAAAGGAGAGCAGCCACGTGTGTGTGTGTGTGTGTGTGTACCTGCGTGTGAGTCTGGGTGTGTGCTCTAATTCAGAAGGGAGAAAAAGCTGACTTCATTATTTTCATTGGTCCTAAAGGAATAATATTTTATTTGAAAGAGAAAACAAAATGGTTGCATTTTTTTATTCTGTAAACTCTTTTATGTAGTTTATTTATTGGAGACCAATATTCAAATAAACTTAGGGAAGGTTCTTCGTATTGTTGTAAGAAATAAATTACCCATAAAGTTCAAACATATAGTGTTTTCATACATAGTGATGATCTAAGAGAGAGAATGTTCTATAGAATCGCCTCGTTCCCCGTGACCATTTCATTTTGTTGTGCTGTATTGAATGTTTGCTGTTGATATATTTGATTTATTTATTAACTGAATTTTTAGATAATTTTAAGTTGTAAGAGGAATTTTCTGTTGAATACTTTGTGTAGACAGTTTTGCTTTTCTACATGGCTGCTTCTTGCATCTTCTCTTTTTTGCATATTAAAGCTGATTCTAGAAATCTGCATTCCATTTAAATTAAACCCTTGTTCTCTTAATGCAAGCATTACACAGTCAGCCTCTTCATTGCAATAAATTCATTTTTAAACAGCAATTTTGAAAAAATGTCAGCAATATTTCGATTTTGTGCTTTAAGTGACCGTTTATTTACATGCACGTCATACCTTGCATGTCTAGTTGTGAAGCCAAATAAGACAAAATGGATCAAGTGCAGAGCTGACTGCAAAAAATCACAGTGAACTACAAGGCAATTCATTTGTATTTCCATTAGGAAACACTGAATTGTATAATAATGCTATCGTTGTCGAGTGGTGACCTACAATAAAGGTGCCTGCAATTATTGCCTAAGACACTATCAAGGTAAATAAAGGTGTTAAGTATTCACAATAAATCAGTCATTCTGGGACTCTGTTAGTGCTGTAGGTTTACATGCGTTTCAGAAAATTCCTTTATGTAACGCACATTGCAGCTTCATCTTTTCTAGTCTCCTGTGTCCATGGAGGGTGGACCAGAAGCCTTTCCAGTAGGATCTGTTTTCAGTTTTGATGATAGTAAAGAGTTTTCTAATTCCCAGAAGCGAGTGACATTATTGACTACAATTCTCATCCACAAGAGACATTGGAAACCCAATGATCTGGCCCTTATTTATTCTCTGCGGGTAGGGTATAACCTTTGCAATCAATCACGCAGTACGGCTGGCATTAATGCTGCCTGCCAGCAAGTCCCCTGGGGCTCCTTTCTGCAGCTCTATTTTTATTTCCACATCTGGAACGCACTCCGAGGATGAGAAGTATGGCAGTGGGTTGTGACTCTCAGGGTGGTGAAGCGAGAGCTGCGAGTGCTTCTGCTCTCGTGCCAGGGATAAACAAAGTCAGGGCCCGTTTCTACCGCCCACAAAGAATTTTAACTGGAGTTAGATGTCCAAAGGCTGGATCCATCCGTCAGTGAGGGCGGATGCTGGGGATTTGGAGACGAATACTAAACAAAGGGACGAAAATCCCAAGGAAAGGAGAATGTGTTGGGACAAAGGGGACTGTTGCTCTTTGCTGTTTTGTGGGAACCCTGCGCTGTGCCCCCTGCACGTTGCTGGGGGCTGCAGATCAACCATCCAAAACTCAGGGGAGCTGCTGGCTAGCTGCCTGGCCTGAGCAGTGCTCAAGAACTACATTCATTGCTATCGTTTCGTTATTGTATTCAACCCGATTTTTCCTCATAATGGCGATAGCTTGCATTTTCTTAATTGCGTCCTGTAGTGGCCTATAATTGGAACCAGCAATCCAAGATGCAAACTGACCAGTTTACCTCCGTGAAAAACAGCTCTAACTCATCCATGTAGGCGTCGGGTCCTGCCCCAGCTTGGGGCTCCACTCATGCTCTGCCCTCACAATCATTACGTTGTCTGCTAATATGTTGTGACTGTTGTGCAATTAATCCTTGTACAGGTACTGTAAATGCCCATCAATCAAAGGTGAATGTAAAAAATAGTTGTGTATTTTTTTCAGGAGCTCTAGCAATAAACTGAACATGAGGTTGATCATCTTGTTAGGGTTTCTCAATTTTTGTAGCCTTATGTGATGTGTATGAATCAATCTGTCTAGCCACAGGCATTTTTGCAGATACAGGAGTAGTAATGGTAATGAAGGAATAGCAAAGTATCTAATGATTATTATGGTGATTATCGTTTTTATCCACCTAGACAGTCGGGGGATCTAGAAACTGATGTTCAGACTCTTTAGAGATGTTAGGTGATCGAATTGATTGTTGACTGCCTTCACAGCATCTTCAGCTGGAGTCGATTTCATCTCTAGAAACCACTTTCTTTGTTCGTCCACGAGAGCAACTCCTCATTCACTCATGTTCTGTCATGAGGTCACAGCAATTCCCATGTTGTGGCTCCACGTCTAATTCTAGTTCTCTTGCTGTTTCCACCACAACCGCAGTGACTTCCTCTAACGTCCTGAATTCCTCCAAGTCATCTGTGAGGGTTGGAATCAACTTCTTCCAAACTCCTGTTAATGTCGATATTTCCACCTCTTTCTATGAACCATGAATGTTCTTAACGGCATCTATGATGGTGAATCCTTTCCAGAAGGTTTTCAATTTACTTTGCCCAGATCCATCAGAGGAATCACTGTCAGTGGCAGCTATGGCCTTAAGAAATGTGTTTTTTTTAATAATAAGGCTTGAAAGTCTAAATTACTCTGTGATCCATGAATGGATGTTGTGTTAGCAGCATGGAAACAGCATTAATCTCATCCATTTCTGTCAGAGCTCTTGGCTGACCAGGTGCTTTGACGATGGGCAGTAATATATCGAAGGGAATATTGTTTTCTGAGCAGTAGGTCTCAACAGCGAGCTTGAAATATTCAGTAAACTTTGTTGTAAACAGATGTGCTGCCATCCAGGCTTTGTGGTTGCATTTACAGAGTAGATTTAGCATAATTCTTAAGGGCTCTGTGCGTTTCAGAATGGTAAATGAGCACTGGTTTGCACTTGAGGTCACCAGCTGCGTTAGCCTCTAACAAGAGCGTCAGCTTGTCCTTGGCAGCTTTGAAGCCAGGCACTGACTTCTCTCTAGCTACGAAAGTCCTAGGTGGAGTCTTCTTCCAATAGAATGCTGTTTTGTGTACATCAAAAATCTGTTGTTCAGTGTAGCCCCCATCATTCATTATGTAGCTAGGTCTTCTGGGTAACTTGCTGTAGCTTCTGCATCAGCACTTGCTGCTTCATCTTGCATTTTAATGTCATAGAGATGGCTTCTTTCCTTAAACCTCGTGAACCAACCTCTGCTGGCTTCACGCTTTCCTTCTGTAGCTTCCTCAACTCTCCAGCCTTCAGAGAACTGAAAAGAATTCAGGCATTGCTCCAGATTAGGCTATGGCTTAAAGGAATGTTATGGTTGGGTTGATACTCTACCCAGACCACTAGAACTTTCTCCATATCAGCAATGAGGTGTTTTCTCTTTCTTATCATTCATGTGTTCATAGGAGTAGCATTTTTAGTCTCCTCAAGAAATTTTCCTTTGCATTCATAGCTTGGCTAACTGTTTGGCACAAGAGGCCTAGCTTTCAACCTGTCTTGGCTTTTGACAGGCCTTCCTCACTAACCTTAATTACTTCTAGCTTTTGATTTAAAGCGAGAGGTATGTGGCTCTTTCTTTCACTTGAACTCTTGGAGGCCATTGTAGAGTTACTGCTTGGTGTGATTTCAGTATTGCTGTGTCTCAGGGAAGAGGGAGGCTCAAGGAGAGAGAGAAAGGTCAAGGAATGGCCAGCCAGCGGAGCAGTCAGACAAACAGTATTCATCAGTTAAGTTCATTGTCTTTTATGGGTTCAGTTCATAAGGCCCCAAAACAATTACCATAGTAATATGAAAGGTTACTGATCACAGAACTTCATAACAAGTACAATCATAACAAAAAGGTTTGAAATATTGCAAGAATTCCCAAAATGTGACACAGAGACTGGAAGTGAGCAAATGATGCTGGGAAAGTGGTACCAATAGACTTGCGTGACACAGCTTTGCCACAAACCTTCAATTTATTAAAACCAGACAAACAAACAAACAAAACAAGCATCTGCAAAGCACAGGACAGTGAAGCACAATAAAATGAGGTATGCCTTTCTGTGAGGGTGCCCTTATGAGTAGAATCGTGGAATTTCTCTCTCAGATTTGTCCAGAGCTGGAAACGATTCATCGAATATATCCAGGTTTTCCTACCCTGACACTTGTTTTGAGGCAATTTCCCCTGATCAGTCTTCACTCTCGGAAACCACACTCCTCGCATGGGCTGACCCCTCCGATCTGTGGGGCAGCGTGCTCCCCTCTCCTATGGATCCATGAAGAGTTGCCATTTTTCAGTTGTTCAGCTTTTTACTTGGTATTAAGACAGAGTGGAAACCTCTAAAGTCTTTATATGTGGCATCAGAAACTGAGCATCATTTCTGAATTTTTTAAATAGAAGTGTAGGGTTTAGAAAAGATAGGAAAGGAAGCCTAATTAGCCCTTACTTGAATGGAAAGAAGTTTAGGGGAGATGTCAATTTTTAATTTTAAAGAAATAAGAAAATAAGGTTAGCCATCAAGAGAAATGTGGTGTAAAATCCTATAAATTTAGAGACAAGTGAATCGGTATTACACATTTTCTGTGGACAGGACCTAGGTACCATTTTTTTTTTTTTTTTGTAAACTCCTATAGAGCAGACAGTCAGCAAATATTGATTGGAAGAAATGTAATAAATGTAATTTCTTTCAGTCACGGGCTGGTTAGTTCAAAGTATATAAAAAGCGTACAGCCCGTCTAAGGAGGAATCCAACCATGGGGATGCTCAGTGTTGTAGGGTTATGCCCTCCGCAGTATGGTGCTTTCCCACTTCCTGCCAAGGTTAATTAGACGAGCGGTGGACAGCCAGGTAATAGGCAGCTCAGGACCTCTTTCCATAGCCCCATGGGACGAGGGCCATGGAAGGGGCCTGATGAGAATGCCTACATGTTCCTCACCATGTCCCAAAGCCATTTTTTTAGTGGGGTCATCTCTTCCCATCTTTCCTTTCCCTCCGTTTCTACCCCATTCCATTGAGAGGTGCTGAAGAAGGAAAGGAGATCCAAAGATATGGTGAGGACATGTCTTATAGCAGATTATTTCTAAGAAAACATTAGGTGACATTTTAAAAAACAAGACATTTCCATATGCACGATAGCAGGTTCAAACAGGAGAGAAGTTAGAGAAGGCAAAAACTACAAATAATTAAGGAAAAGTCTTTTTTGCTAAAGAACTCTCTATATAAGTTTACTTGTAGATAGGGTGATTGAGGAATTTACTAGACATATCCTGGTAAAAGTTCAGAATAAAAAGAAAATGACCTCAAGATATAAAAAGTAGGTTCTTTAAAAAAAAAATCAGATTGGAATCAAACACACTTATACCTTAGAAGTTAGAAGGCCACATAATAAAAACTAGTACATTTTTGTGTGAGAAGTTCTGAAACACAAGAACCTATTAATCTAGTTAAGATAGCATTCACCAGTTAAGGAAAAGAAAGAGACTTGTTAATATACAATATTCAAAAATTACATCGACCACGTAACCCAATATGAGAAAAATACTTCAGAATATATTCTAACCAAGTGACACAAATCCTAAGGGAGATATAGAGAGAGAATGTATGATAAAGGAGAAACAGCAATCATATTTTTTAGGTGTGCACACAATTAGGGTTTTTGCTATTTTCTTACAAAATTGATGTGTTTATCATTACATACTTTTTCTCTCTGATAATCTCCCTTTTTCTGAAGTCAGCATTGTGTGAAATTAATATAGTTATTTCAGCTTTCTTTAGATTAATGTTAGCATGGCATACCTTTCTCCATCCCTTTACTTTTAACCTATCCAAGTATTTATATTTAAAGCAGATTTTTTACAGACAACATATAGTTGAGTCTTCTTTTTTATTCATTTTGATAATCTGTCTTTTAATTGGTATTACTATAACTATGTATTTGTTTGCTATTTGTCACATTTCTTCTTTGTCCTCCCCAACCCCCTTTTTCTGCCTTCTCTGGTTTTAATTGAGCATTTTATATGATTCTACTTTATTTCCTCTTTTAGTATATTTTATTTTTTAAACTATTTTCTTAGTGGTTGCTCTAGAGTTTACAATATACATTTTTAACGAATCTAAGTCTCCCTTCAAATAGCATTATATTTACTCTGGTGAAGTATAGATAACTCCCATGCCTTGTCACTTTGTTGTTATTTGTTTTACTTACCCACATGCTATCACTATTCTTAATTTTGCTATAAACAAACAGGTATCTTAGATTAATTAAGAGTAACTACAAAGGATATTTACCTCTGTTTTCTCCGGATGCTTTGCTTTTTTTGCATGTGTGTGTGGATACAAATCTCTGATATAACATTTCCTTCAACACTAAGTATTTCACTCTGTGATCTCCTTGCTTTTGTGGTTTCCAATGAGAATTTCACTGTAATCTTACTTTTGTTCCTCTGCGGATAAGAAAGTTGTCCCCTCTATGCCCTCAGGTGCTTTCAAATTTTTCTCTTTGTCCTTGGTTTTCTAAAGTTGTAATATAATGCACCTTGGTATTTATCTTCTTTTGTGTTCTCTGAGCTTTCTGAATCTGCAGTTTGGTGTTTGTGATTGATTTTCGAAAGTTCTCAGCCATTACGGCTTTAAATATTTTTTCTGGTCTGTTTTCTCATCTCCTTCTGAGATTCTAGTAATGTGTATACCTTTTGACATTGTCCCCTAGTCCTTGAATTTTTTTTTGACTTTTTAAGTTTTAGTTTAAGAAGTTTTTGTTGATTTGCCTTTAAGATCATGAACTCTCTTCAGAATCCATGTCCAGTCTATTGATAAGCCCATAGAAGGTATTCCTCATTTTTGTTACAATGGTTGTAATTTCTAGCATTTCTGTTCACAAATTTTTTAGAGTTTCCAATTCTCTGTTTACAATACCAATCTGTTTTTGTGTATTTTCTCCTTATTCCATTGGAGTCCTTAAAGTATTAAGATTTTGAAAATATCTATTTGCGACTGAGATGACAGCTAAACAATGCTTTTCTATACAGTGCATTGAAATTTTACCAGTAGACAGGATAAAAATACACCAATAAGAATGTGGTCACAGAAAGTAAATCAGGTAGCCAATAAACTCATGAAAAATTATTACATTAACAGTTAAGGAATGCAAACGAAAATAACAAAAATCAATATTGAAAATCTTAGGTATTTATATGTATTCTGGTAGAAATTTGAACTGTTGAAACCTTTTTTGGAAACAACCTGGCAGCACTCATTAAAATAAAAAGTCTACAAACCCTTAGTCACAGGCAACTCACTGTTGCACATCAATCCCATATGAATAAAGTAAATGAAGGTGCACACATGGATGTCGATGGCATGTAGCGTTAAGTAAATTCTCGGTGCTAGGAAACGCTTAAATAAATCATGAACTAGCCACACTATGCAATATTTTGCACTCATTTAAACGAATAGATGAATTAGAGGTATGCCTGTTGACTTGGAGGGATTGCCATAAAATATTTATGAGTAAGAAAAGTAGACTGTAGAAATGTATGTATATAATATTCTAATTTTGGGGAGGGGGAATGAAGACAACATAAATACTTATATCTACTTAAAGATTTTACCAAACGTGCATATTATTTTGACAGTATGATCTTGTGGCAAAATAAACAACCGAGCAAAGGAAATGAAATGAAAATTCTCCGTATGTGCATGGAGATGCTTGTATAAACTTGAATAAGCAAGTTGAGATGTTTGGGAAGATACACACAAGATTGTCAACATGGGTTGACTCAGAAAAGGGGATGGGGGAGGGGGCATGGAGCAGATGATCAACTTTTCTTTACACTTTTGTTTTTCTTCAGTCCTTTCAAGCTTATGTTAAAGTAGTAATTTGAAAAAAAATCAAAATATATAAGCTCTGAAGAAAAAATCAACACCAACATACTGTTCAGGGTGAATCCAAAATCACTCATTAGCAATCCATGTAAATAAGCCCCGCTGGATTCAACAGTGTCCTCCTTCCGCTCTGTTCTAACATGCTCAGAATCCATCTCTGAAGGCATTTCCCCTGTTTCAATTCAGGTGTCTAAATAAAACTGAAAGTAAATTGTCAAAACAGTGCAATTCTTTTTGGTGTGTGTAGTATTCCGACCAGAATCAGATTGGTATTTTTTTTTTAAGGTTTGAGTCCAGGCGAAGGGTGAGACTCACTGAGAAGTGATGGCGTGCATCTTTATGGCAGTCAGCATCTCTCAGGTTCTTCTCAGGGCGAATCTACTCTGGGGAGCATCCTACTGAGTGGAATTTGGGAGTCCGAGGTCCCCAGTTTTATTGGAATCTATTCAAATATATTAAACTCAGTTTTAGGGTTTTCCACCTTCCCAATCAATGTCATAGATATTCCATAAGAGATCCTGAGAATTAGAAATTTGATTTACATTTTAATTCAGTCACCTGCAGTATCAGATTTCAGATTCGCAAATATTTCAACACCTACAACTAAAAGCAATCGGCCATCAGGATAGTCATGGCTGTCTCTGGTTTTATCAGCGCAGTTAACATATCCAGCCGTCTCCTCACATCCCCAGTCCATATTATCATGATAATTATTTTCGGTTGGTCGCCCAGCGCTGTAGGCGTCTGACTCCTGGTGATAACTCAAGAAACTATTTGACAAGTGTATGTCATGGTCTGTATCCTTTTTCCCACTGCCGATGAGCTTACTAATGCTTTTAAATCTAATTGCATTGTAGAAGCAATTCCGAGTTCCCATTTTGTATTTCCTGTTCCCCTGGCTCTACTTTTAGTACCAAAAGCTGTATCAGTGTGGGTTTGCTCGGGAGAACCGAGCCACCGCAAACATTGCAGGAGTAAGTGATTTAATGTGGAAGGAAGGGTTTACACAAATTAGTTTTGAAGCTGCGTAGAGTTTTGTCTGAAAGGCTACAGCTAGCAGACTGAGGAAACTGTCACTTTATTTGGAAGCACTGGGACTGGCATGAGTGACAAATCTTGCAGATGTTTGTGACGTTATGAGCAAGAAACCTCAAAGAGGGAGCTTGCAGAGAGGTCCATGGAAACGCCACAGTGGATAAAGTCTTCGTGTGTGATTCCCACCTAAGAATGATGGCTTCATTGTGCCTTGCCAATCATTTATGAGGCCCCTTTGTTGGTAAACCCCAACTTGAAAACATACAGGGAAGGAGATTCTGCCAAACAGTTCCCAGATGTGAATGGAAGTGGTGGCACTTGGGTCAGACTGTCAGCAGACACCCCAGAACAGCAGAGGGCTCCCTACCTCGGATACGGTCTTTCAGATGCCAAACTCTTACAAGTCCAGTCGTCTTGAGAAACACTCTGTCGTAGGGTGTAGAAGTCAACCAGCATTTTTTGAGCGCTCTGTTTCAGACATGATACTAATATGTGGGGAGACAAAGATGAACAAGTCTCATTTTTTCAAGACCTCATACGCTCACAGGGAAGAAATATATGGCAACAAAATAGTGCTGTTTAATTGAAGGTATAATTTAAGGTAGAGTAAAAAATAATGGATTGTTGTCAGGTGAGCAAAAAGAACATATATATATATTCATATATATATGAGAAAAAAGAACATATATACATATATATATATACATACATTATATATATATATATATATATATACATATATATATATATATATATATATATATATATTCCAAAAGATAAAATATTTAGAAGACATTTAAGTGGATTTGTGTGGCTGAAAATTAAGAATTCAGAGAAACTAGAGGAGAGGTTAAATTGGAAAAGCAGGCAAAGGTAAAGTAAGGAGGAACATATACAAGAGGTTTAACTGGTTTCTGTAGAAAATTGAAACCAATAAAGAGACTTAAGCCCTGGAGACTTGGTTTATATAAAAATCACTCATAGCAATATGGTGGAAGAATTGGAGTGGATTAAGGCCAGAGGTGGAAAGGTATGTCAGGAGGCCCTTGCAAATTATATAAACGCTGTGGCAGTTGAAGCAGAGGGAGTGGTCTGAAAAGGCGTTTCCATTTAACTTAGTGATTGATTGATGGAATCTGGAGATGTATAGGGAGAAATGACCCAGAATAACCTTTCTGGTTCTGGATTGGTTGACCATATAGATAGGGAAAGGCCATTAGCTAAAACAGAAGTTCAAACTTGTGTGTTTTTTCTCTGTAAAAACTAAACTATGGAGAACTATCTTGATCCATTTGGTAACTTTGAACTGAAACTAGTTTTTAAATTATAAAATGTACAAAATGTTCCTATATCTCTACAGTACATAAAAAGAACATGCTTTAGCAATGTCAAAATAAGAAATCGTAGTATGTGCAAATTTAGATATTTAATATGACCTTTTGTATCTGTCAATTGGAAGCCCTTGTAAATAGTATGCAGCGAATGTCAGAAAGTGTAGGCAAAGATTTAGGAAATTTATAAAATTTAATCTGAGCCACTCACTTTATACAAGTCAAGGCATATTACAGTCTTCATTCTCTCTCCCTTTCTCCCCTCTTCATTTAATTTGTAAATTCTGAGTTCACAGTCTATATCTTCATCTTAGTTTTCTTGCCACAATAACTCATGTAGTTCTATTTTTACGTACTCTTTCTGAATAAATAAAATAACCATTTAATTAACAAATCGATCAAATGAAAACAACTTGCACTATCACAAAGTAATAATGGCAGCAATAGATCAGAGTCAGAAGACCTGGGTCTCGAACTCAGTTCTGTCACTGTGGAAAGTGACCTAATAATTCTCATTGAGCCTCTGTTACATCATCTGAGCGATTGATGACTTCTACTCTTGTACTTGCATGGCTGTATTGTGATGTATTTTAATGCAGAGTGAGAGTAAAGGATAGGGTAAGCAATGTATCCCGATCACTTTTGTATTCCCAACAATTAATCCAGTATCAGCTAGATGGTAGGTAGTAAGAAGTTAGACTCAGGAAGGCATGTAATTTCTAGTTGATCTGCTCACTAGGAACTTGGTTCTAATTTGCATAAGGGTACGTGTGTCCTAGCCCTAATGATACCAAAGGTGTACCCACAGATCAATAATCAATCACCAGTGTATGTTCAGACTACATAAAGTATTCCAGGTCTCTTTAAATAATGTTTTTATTATTTATTGTACGGCAAGCTCCACAGAGTAATGCTGGAGAGGATAATGAATCATTTCCAGGGACATTTTGCATAGCCCTACACTATAACTTAGTACCAAAGGCATTCTTCTGGAAAGATCCACAGAGAAATAAGAAATTCATTTGTATGCATTGACCTGCTACCGTGGGATATTACCCCGTGATCTTCGTAAGAAAACTTTCTTCTAATTTCCATACCTTAGAAACATGATGAATAAGTGACTGATTAAAATGTTTCATATTGAATTCATGCACTTCCTGAAAAACTAAGGTGAAATTTTAGATGCTACGTAATATATGATGTTTTAGAGACTTTACAGGTGGGGTGGATTTGCAGACATTGTTCTCCTGGGTTTCTCACCTGTATCTCGTTTTCTCAGTCTTCCATTTTGATTTTTAAAAACCAGGATAGTTTTGAACCAGGGAAATTATCCTAATGGTCTCAAATGTTTAAGCCAATTTGTGATTTGGTAGTAGATGAGATGGTAAAGATGCTTTAAAACTGGGAAAATCCCAGTGGCCATGTAATCTGACTCCCCGTCTTATACAGAGATCTATTTTTGTCCTCTTCTTGAACACTTTCCACGAATGGAGTGGGAAGAGATGGGGTCACTTGTCCCGTATCTTTTCTGCCGCATCATTGGACAGCTATAATTCCCAGAAACTCATTCTTATTTTGAACCAAAATTCTGCCTCACTGAGGATCTATCCCCTTAGATTTCTTCTCATCTCTCTTCTTCTAACCTGAGGCACTGGGCAATATTCTCAAGTCAACTGGTATTGTCCTAGTTCCAAACAGTTCTATCGTCAGTTTTGCTTATTCCAGACTGATTAGATCCAGGTCTTCCAACCATTCTGCATGCCAGTTTCCTGGAGAGCCACACTCTTGTTCCTCTTCTGCCTGCCAGTTCTTAGTTTTGCAAAGAACCCTTAAGAAGGCTGCCTCTATTTGAATTGCAACGTCACTCCTTACTAGCTGTGTGACTTCACCTGCATGCCTCGGTTTAGTGATTACACATGAAGCATGAATTTATTTCGCAGATATTCACCAAGCACGTGCCAGGAACCACACCGTCTTCCAGGTGGTTGAGAAACATCAGTGATGAAAACAAAGTTTCTTCTTCTCTCATGGAAATTATATTCATTCTTAGAATGGTTTCAGGCACATAGTACATGCTAAATGATATTAGTTATGTGTGCACATGTTTATGTCTGTCTGTGCATGAAGATGCCCACAGTAGTCCATGTATATGCGACATCATCTCCCTAGGGCTGAATACAACGGGATTCTTCCCATCTTAAAATTAGATGAATATTTCTCTTAAAGCAGCATAAAATTGCTTTAGTAGCTGGGTTAGTCATTGCTCTCATGAAGGCTAAGTTTACCTAAGTGAAGGATAAGTTATGTTTTAGAAATAGCATGGCGTGCTGTTGTTAGTAAACATAAAAGCTCATCGATGTGCAAAATGCAAAAGTAGGGAGAAGACGAGGACCTACTGTGTGTCCCCGTGCGAGGGACAGTGTCTCCCGACCTTGCTGCCGCCTTCCTGCGTGCTCTGCTTTATGCTGCTCGCCTCTCATCCTCTCGCCCGTTCTCCCAGGGTTGACCAGGGCCCACTTGGCCCTGCCGGTCAGCTGCCTGTTAATTTTCAGTAGTTTTCCAAGCTTATTGAAAGCTACTGTTGGTGGCCTGTGCTTTATTCACCTCCATCCAGGGTTGCTACTCTGCAGGAAAAAAAAAAGAAGGCAGGTGACCCCATCAAATCTCCTTGTCAACTGTCACCTAGAATACGCAGAGTAGACCTTATCTGTTTGGCAGCCCTAAAAGACTGCTCTTTTTGGGGCTCCCTTTAGAGCATAGGAAGGCCTGAGCACCTGTGTGCTGGCGATGGGAATATGGGGACCCTGTGTCTATATACAATTTAATGAGTGTATTATAAAACTGATGACTACATGTGAGGTATGGTGATATACTGATGACAGTTTAGAGTAATGAGTAGGAGTTGCACTTACTTGTATTCAGATCAAGGTACTTGGTGGTTCTTTATGGTGTCCAGGCAGCGTCTCTTTTTGTTCAAGTCCAGAAACCATGTTCTTTATGTTTGTTCTTCTCATGTTCCCCTTCTGGCTAATTTCTTATTTCCTACACAAGGAAAAGGTAGTGATGCTGGTGTTACGATGTCACAGATCTCCAAACCTAATTTGTATTAAAAATACTTAGGGTCATGGTCTCCGTTATCATCATTACTGAAAATTATATATATTTTTTATGGTTTTATAATAACAATGATATTTTTGTTTTTTAATTCTTTCTAAATAATGCGCCTTTGTTTATTTGACAGCAAAGGTAGTTTCCCATCAGTTTACAGTGGGTGGATGATTTGCATGTACATTTCAAATGTTGCTCTGGAAACAGGCCATTACTTACAAACCCGGCTTGCCATTGTCACTTATTGATGAGGAAACACTGATACCGAGTTTCTTCTTTTGTGGAGTTGAGATAAGCTGTCCTCCCAAAGATGAGATGAATCAATGTGCATTGTCATTTTGACAGGCCTTACTCTCCTGTTAGTTTACACATCTGCTCAAGGAGAGAAAACTATCAGATACCTTTGCCGATAACGATGAACAAGAGAGGGAGGGAGTCTCGCGTGGGTGCTGGAGGACAGCCAACCTGACGAGGCCTGATGGAAACGCAACTGCCCTGTTGTAATATATTCCATTGCCCAACAGGGGGAGCCAGATGACAGCTGACCCCTGCCCGCCTCCGAGGTCCTTGCGGATGGCCTAACTCAACTCTCAGACCTGCCAATGAGGATCCCACATGGCTTCTCAGTCCAGTAAGGTACTATGAGCTATTTCCATACGTGTGATTTCGGGACCTAACCCCTATTTTGGAGCGACTCTTTCTGTGGGGTAGGAACAGCAAGCAAGGTTCCATGGCTCCCAGATATGATTGGGAGAAAGGGCTGGTTCATTGGAGAAGCTAAGAAAAAGTGGTGATTTTTACTACAGATACTGAAAAACTTGAACAGCTTAGAGGGACAGAATTACAATAAACACCACATAATGAGCTATAAAAATATATCTGGAGTGATCTCAGGCTTTACCAATACCGAAGAAGCTGAGCTCATGGCCTAAGTCACAGCAGTAACTCTGCAGAAAAAGCCAGGTAACTCCGAGATGGGCGGAGAAACGAGTATCATTCTCTTTCCATTTTCTTAACTCGCTTCTCCCCTTCTGGTGTCAGGAAATATCTAATATTCTATATCCATCATTACAGTAAAGAAATGCTGATGTCATTTCACAGACTTAATCTTCAAGACCAACCTGTCAGAGCTATGCAACTGATGGTTTTATTCTTAAGTCTGAGGTTTTATTCTTAAGGAAGCTAATTTTAATAATTAGCGATTAAAACCGATAAAAGAAGTATGACTATTAACCGAAAGAAATGTAAGAGAATTTGAGGTGAATCACAGACTATGTTTACTTAAGCAAAATAAAGGGCAGAATACAGAGGGATTACTAGAATAATTAAAGCATCAAAAAGTTATAGAATTATTTGAACTCCTTCCCAGTGAAACAGAGATGTTGGTACATTTAACTTGCAAAATAGCCTCGGTTTTCCATTTTAATTCCTAAAGGGAATATAGTATGTGATAAGGTGGAATAGGAAATGACAGTGTCTTGCCTGGGTTCTGGAACTTAGTAAGTGCTAAATAAATGTTGATATAAGAATGACAGCTTCCGATTTCGGCTATTTTGGCTAAAGAGAAAAATCCAGAAAATATATATGGTGTGTGAACTGCCAGGTATTTATTTTATTATTCTTACAAAAATGGCAAGGCTATTGAAAACCTGAGATGGTTTTCACTGCCATCGTGGTTGTGTAAAGTAACGTGGACCACTGATCACATCTCAGTAGATCTGCGGTCATGTGACTGTGAACACAGGCTCAGGAGACTGAGCTCATCTCAGCCAGCTTTGCATTCCACGCCTGCTGGGCTCAGTCCGTGTAGACAAGGCTCATAGAGTGTGAAGTCGTTCCGATTCTGATGTGCGCCTGGAGAAACCCAGAGATTTACCATACAAGTGTGTAGACGTTATTTTTGTTCGTCTACATGATTCCCCTTCTCACTTGAATGAATTCTGTTCAGGGACAAAATACACTATAAAGAAGTAAGTAGCCAAGAATTAGTTTTCATAGTCTTTTGGAATTGACTAAAAGCCATCAAGTTGTTATTTACTTATCATTTCCACCGATAAACCCATTGAATGGGTTCCAATAAAAATGTGCTTTGTACCAAAATTTAATCTTACTTTAAAGTATGTACTTACCGAAAAGATTAAAAATCATTCTGCCAAAGAATCCCTTTGATTTTTATGTTTCCTTTAGATTATTAATATTTATTTAACGATTATAGTTTCCTGAACCTGGATTTTATTTGGCTTTAATTTTTGATAACATAAAGACAGAAAACAGCCTTTCTAAATTATGCATCTTGTTGTTTAACAAGAATGAGTGTTCTACCCTGATGGCTCCTGAAAATCCATTAGTCTGTTGTGAAATATATAATTATAGACTATTATGAAAATAAGACTTTTTTTTTTACACATAGGCATTTGACAGCCTGCAATTAGTTTAGACTCTCTAATTAACATATGTTTTACTTAATGGTGAGTGATTATAGATTATCATTTAATTATGGATAATTTCAAATACTCATTTGTCTATTTTTTTGGTGTGAATCTTAGAATAAAAATAAGCATTTCTCAAGAGCAAGAAGAGTGTGCTTTTATGTTTTGTTTTTGTCCAGTACCAAGAATTACTATGAAATAAGTAGGAATAAAATAGCTTTCCTTCGAATAAATCGCTGAATATTTTTATCGTATATGTCCTGCCATCATATTTATGAACGCTTCTGTATATTTATGAGTTATTCATGAGTAATTTTTCACATAAAGAATAATCAGCAGTACAGGGAACCATAGACGCTGTTGTGAGTTGCATTAATTGAATACCATTCTAAATCTTGGGATCATATCAATCCACCCTAATGAGAAGAATGTGTTTATATAATCAGCTCACAGAACAAATTATACTTTTTAATGTAATAGTACCTGACCATCTTTGAATAGTCCTCTTGAATGCTTAATGAACCCACAAAAGTTTTCTACTTAGTGGCTTTGCTGTATCTTGGAGATAAATTTGTTGAGAAAAATAATATGTAAATAGGAAAAATATGAAGCAGAAGATTTCGTTTCTTCCTCTATATACCTAATGAAACTGCCATCAAAATACGAAGTCTTTGAAATGCTCTTGCTTTTTTCCCTATAGATCCAGTAGAATGGGATTAATGAAATAATATTTCTAAAACCAGAATCTCTTTATTGAGGTTTATAAGCAAGGGAAAGATATTCGGTAACTTCTTGCAATATCTTTTTTTGATATTTATGGTTTAATTTGCATTTTTGACAGAATGCATTGCTTTAAAAAAAACCACACATTACAAAATATAAGTAGAAGTAAGTAGAACTATAATTAAGTTTGGGCTGTGTAGATGTTTACTGAAAATGATTAATGTCCCGAGGCCAATTAGAAAAGGGGGTGGGTCTGGCACTACCTGCTGTGGCTGTGTTTGAACTATAACAGTCCTAGATACGTGGACTGTGCCCCTCTTTTGATGACCCCTTAACTGGAGTGCTAGGCGGGTAGCACGTCCTGAGTACCTTACTATGGGAGGCGGAATAATGGGTCCAGAGATGTCCAGATCCTCATCCTTTGTACCTGTGACTGTGCCGTGTGCCTCTAGGTAGAAGACACTATGCAGATGTGATTAGGCAGTTAGAGATGAGATTATCCTGAATTTTCACGGTGGGCCCGATGAAATCTCAAAGATCTTTTATAAACAGAAGAGAGAGACAGAAGAAGAGAGTCAGAGGGATGTGACTAGGGAAGACCAGCCAAGAGAGACGTGAGGTTGGCTTTGAAGATGCTTAAGGACAGGGGAAAGCAGGTGGTTCCTAGATGCTGGAAGATGCTAGAAAATAGGTTCACCCCCAGAACCTGCAGAAAGGGATACAGTCCTGCGAACACCTTGAGCTCAGCCCAGTGAGACCCATATTAGACTTCTCAACTACGCATGTCTGTTTTTCTACTTAGCAAGCTAAACCACGTGATAATAAGTCGGCATTGTTTTAAGCCACGAAATTTCTGGTAATTTGTTACAGCAGCAACAGAGAACTAACACACATTAACTACAGCTACAATATTATGACAACAGCTAGTGGTAATTATAAAACAGCTGATATGTGGTCACCTCTTATCATCTGCCTGCAGCATAAGAATGTTGCCAAAACTAATTTAAATCTCACAACAAATTTATGGGCTTGGTACTCTTATTAGCTCCATTTCAGAGATGTGACAATTGAGGCCTCAGGTAAAATGCAGGTGAACAGGTAGTGCATGAGCATCCAGGAAGTCTGACCTCAGCCACTTCTCTCTGAACCGCTTTCTGCATCCTTCCTGTCTGGGTATTGATGGGTTAAGCAGAACCTTCTTTGGGTTCAATCTCAGCTATTGAAAATCTTTCCAAAAGATTTTCTAAAGTTAATATATTCACTTAAAAATAGCAGAATATATAATAATTTAGTCCTTCTTTTATAAGTGAGCATCTTAGAGTACCTCACGATTATAATTAAACCCACCAATTTTTTTTGTAGGTAGAAATGTAGAGTGACAAATGCCAGGCCTGGGTTGATTCTAACCTGACTGTAGCATATAACTCAGTCTCAGACCTTAATTATCTTTTTCTTGTCCCAGCTCAATAAGACAAAATGTCACTTAATCAAGGTTCATATGATTTAGATTTTCATTATCCAAGACTGAATATTTTGATTAAAGATTTCCCCTTTTCATTTCTATCTGGATCTATCCTGCCTGCTTTTACTCCCTTATTAATTTGAAAAATATAATCTGTAGCATATCTATCTGAGAACAATAAAGCCATATTTATTTCAAATATATCAGGTATTCTGTATTTTTGGTAAACTTGCCTATGCAGGGATTTTTCCTTTACTTCCTCTATGGTTTTTAAATCTCTACATTGCTAACCCTTCGAGAGTTTGCCCTTTTCCCTGCTTATCAGTTGCCTTCTGGATCTGACTAATCAACTCTCTGTACTTTTCCTAAGTAGTTTTTTTTTTTTCTGGGTTTATATTGGGTACAATTGTGGACTGAAATAATTTTTCTTACACTCATGTATCGTATTCTCTGTCCTTAATATTAATATCATGCAACTCCTGATTTTCTTTAGGATAATATCTGATGATGACAACTGTCGCAGTATAAATTACCCACAAGGTGCTTTGAAGTGTGTGTTGGTGACTGCTCCTTGCACTCAGGGCGGGGTATTATGGCTTGTCCATCGTCACTCAAATCTTCCTCCACTGAGGTTAGAGGGGTTACTGATTCCAGCTTCCTGACACTCTAACAAGATACAAAACAGAAAAATGACCAGTTGCAAAGGTCATCCTTAGAAGCTATGGAACGATGCTAACAATCATAGTTATCGTGAATACCGTGGGGAGGGGCACATGACCCACTCTGCTTATTGATGGTCACTCCTCCAAGCCTGAGAGATATAGAGAGTGTTTAGAACTTTTACATCATTCCTCCGTCAGCATCCTACAGCCACGGAAGGTGTGGAAGAGAAAGAGAATCACAGAGAAAACAAACAAATGAAACATTCAAAAATACCTGGGATTTTGATCCCAGGTATCTCTGTGGATGCTTTGGCCCCAGTGAGTTGAGTAATGAGAGTTTTTTGAAGCGTGTCCCCACATGCCAGCAGCGTATCACCGAGGGGTTTGTTAAGAACATGAAATGTCCCCCTCTGCCTCAGTTTGCTGAATCAGAAGCTGTGGGGAAGAGGCCCGGGGACCTCTGTTTTAACCATCGCCCCCCATGATTCTGATGGAGGCCCATGTCTGAGAGCCAGCGAAGGGCCCAGGAGGATGAGGGTCTCACACGAGCAATTGTTATGATGCTTCTTCTTCCGTGGGTTGTCCCCATCTCCCTGTTATCCTTCAGCATGGGGTGGCTTTCCGGGGCAGAGAAAGAGCCACAGAACCACCAAAATAAATACTTGAAATAAGCGTAAACTAGAAAAAGAAATCACTAGCAAGAAAGACCTCGCTGGCAGAAGCACTTTTCACTTCTATTCACACCGAAAACACCATTCCCCAACATACCAGACTGAAAGGGCCCTCAAAGCCCGGCCAGCGGGACATATGGTGTGACCAAGCCCTGTTTGGTGACATGCGCTGAAGCACCAGAGAGAGAAGATAGAAAACATTGTGAATTAATTCAGGTTTCCGCAGGTGACGGGTCCCACTCCTAGCAAACTTAGCACCTTTGGGTGAACAACGAGCGAGCGAGCACCAACCTCACTGTAGCCGATTTATCTTTTGGGGGGTGGGAGGCTTATGTGGCTTTCCAGGCAGGTCACACTGTGAAGCCACAGCACACCCCCAGGCCCCCAGGCCAGCTAAAAATCTGAAACTGGATAATGCCTGATATGGGGTGTTTACTAGACATGAGGACTTTATTGTATTAACTAATTCAAATACCTTTATTATGCCCTTTAAGAAGTTTTCTGGTTTGGAGAACTGCAACTTGATGACAATTCAGATATTTAAAATGCTCCAATGCATTAGATGCATGTAATCAATTCCTTATTTCAAATTTAAATGTGCAGACTTTATTCATAGGCAGACTGTTTCTCACTGCTACTGTTAAATGAACGCTAAACATAGATTTTTAAATACTAGTGAAAAAAGTCTAGTTTTCAGCTTCTCAGAGATGCCTGGGTGTGTCTGTTTGTCTGTCTGTCTTGGGGATCCCTGTGAATGTGCCTTTTCGAGATGGAATGCAGAGTGAGTCTTTAGCATCACCTAGGGTGAAACCTTTACCTATAGCTGACGATAAAATGCCTTCATTTGGTACCTAGATGGTTCTGTGGGAGACTTTTTCAAATTTTCAGGGGTAGCGCTGGGCAACAGACTCTCCCCCTTTGCCTAAAGGATTGCTATAGCTTCCGGCTGGATCTACCTTGTCCTAGTTTTTTTTTCCTTTTTAATCCACCTTACTACTACATATATTTTTTCTCAAGCTTTTTAAAACCTTAATTGTTTAACAAAACCTTCATAGTTTTTCATCACCTGTGGGTTAAGTCTCTGCATCTCATCTCTTATTATGTTGTTATATCTAGATTTGGGGACACTCGTGAGCCCAGGGTACACGCTCGTGACATATCAGGTCCTATACCAGGAAAGATACAGCAGCTCAGTATCAATGGGGGACATCTTCTTGGAGTATCACTTTTACTTTATAATAAGTCATTCAAATAATAATTTTCACATTAATTCACATTCACTTTAAAAATAAATCTTGAGTCTTTTGAGTTGATACAGGACTGCCTTGAGCTCTCTGTTTTAATTTTTCTGTAAGAATGTTTGAGAAGAACTGTACTGAACACATTTCTCATTCCAGCCCGCCATGTGGCTTTGGCATGCTCTCCTCTTAAAGCTACCAGAAATGAGGACTTTATTTCATGAACTAATTCATATACCTTCATTATGCCCTTCAAAGTGTTATGAGGTTATAACATCTTATGCTTGAGCAATACTTTTAAGCTGTGTTATAAGGTTAATCTGAAACTTGGAACAGGGGAGGCTGAGAAGGGAAAAGACTGTGGCAGGAAGAACAGTTAGAAAGAAAATGAAGCCATTTCGGGTGACAATAATGAGAACGTTAGGAAGGGGACAAAGGCCCTGTGAAAAATACGATGCATATCTGTCAAAGTCAGTGTCATTAAATAAGCCTGACACCCTGATCCTGGAAAGGAATCCGTGAACTAGATCTTCTTCCAGAAATTTTATATCTTTACCCTGCAATTCGAGCTCTGTGACTTGTTTTGAATTCTTGGAATGGCTTGTTCCAAAATCATTTGTTTATAAGGCTACATGTTTCCTTCCCATTGAGTTACTACCTTGGAACCTTTGTCGATGGGTTATTATATGTATATACTGCCAGACTATATTTTTGCAATGATCAATATAAAACTTCTAGGCTGATGCCACATTTTTTTTTGATAAGTTTTGAAATCAGTTGGCATAAATCCTCTAACTTTGTTCTCATTTTTAAAAAATGTGTTGATTATTCTAAGTCCTTTTAACTTCAATATAAATTATCTAGTTGCCTGGTTAA
Organism: Macroglossus sobrinus; assembly: GCA_004027375.1. Classification (NCBI taxonomy): domain Eukaryota; kingdom Metazoa; phylum Chordata; class Mammalia; order Chiroptera; family Pteropodidae; genus Macroglossus; species Macroglossus sobrinus. The sequence continues at coordinate 52,058 of PVKZ01004255.1, read as the reverse complement.
TTTCTATAACACTATGGGCATTTTAACTAGGAAAATTGACATCTTAACAATATTAAGTCTTAACAGTATCGATCCAATAAATTGGTATGTCTTTCCATTTATTAGGTCTTTTAAAATACTTCTCAGCAGTATTTATAGTGTTCAGTGTATAGGTTTTAGACATTTAAAAATTGATCAGCATGTCTTATTTTTGGATGCTATTGAAATTATATCATTAAAAAGTTTTATTTGCCAGTATATGGAATTAAAATTGATTCTGTATTTTAACCTTCTGTTTTGAGACCTTGCTAAATTCATTTAAAGTATTCGTTTGTCTTTTTCTTTTTACGTACACAATCCTGGTTCCTGAGAATAGTGAGTTTTTTTTTCCTTTCTATTATAATGCTTTATTTTTTGTTTGCTTCTTGTGGACTTCTAGTTGTTAGAACCTCCCACAGAATCCTTACTAACTACAGTGCTAAGAGCAGACTTGTATTTTTCCCCAGCTTTATTTACATATAACATTGGAACACTGTATGATATTCTTATATAATTAAAATGTAACATCATCTAAGTATAAGTTGTACAACCTGTTGATTCAGTACTTATTACAAAATCTTTACTACCTTAGTATTAGTAATACATCCATCATGTCATCATGCCACATAATTACCTTTTTTTTTTTGCAACAGAAATATTTAAGATCTATTTATTCCCTTAGCAACTTTCAAGTATAAAACACAGTAATGAACTATAATCACCATGCTGCATATTAGATTTCCAGAATTTATTCACCTTATACATGGAAGTCCCCACTCTTTGGCGGAGCTGACTTTCACTCTCTTTCTTCCAAACCTGGGGGAGACAGCCAGTCTTTCACTATTTAAGTATGATGTGAACTGCAGGATTTTATTGATGGCTTTTGTCAAATTGAGTTTCCTTTCATTCTCGGTTTGCTATGAAATATATATAACTGGTGTTCAGTACGGACAAATACATCTAGTCAGATCATCATAGCTTCCCTTTTCATTCTGTTAAGATAGGGAATAACGATTGATTTTCCATTGCTAAAACATTTTTGAATTCCAAAAATAAAAGTGCTTGGCTGTGATATATTATTTTTTTATGTATTGTAGATTCAATCTGATAGTGGGTTAAGGCATTCTGCCTTGTTGTTCACGATAGATGCTGATTTTTAGGTTTCGTTTCTTGTAGAGCTCTGGTTTGGTTTTGATACGAGAGTGCTCTGACTTCATGGGATGGTTTGGGAATTGTTCCGTCCTCTTCCGTTTTCTGAAATAATTTCTGTGGGCTTGACATTACTTTTCTATAATGTTTTATAGATGACAACACTGAAGTTAATCTGTGCTCAAAGTTCTCCTGTGGAAAGACTTGACCTATATTTTCAGTGTTTGATAGATACATTAATATTTTTACTTTCTATATCTTCTCATTTTAATTTTGGTGATTTACATCCTTCAAGGAATTAATTTTGTCTAAATTGAAATAAAGCTGTTCAAATTATCCTTTTTAATTTTTGTAGGATCTCTAATAATAGGTCACCTTTTATTCCTGCTATAGGTCATTTGTGATTTCTCTCTTTTTTCTTGATTCATCTAGTTAGAAGCTTATTAATATAAATGATTTTTCTAAAGAATCACCTTTGATTTTATTAATTTTTTGTCTTTTTCTATTTATTTGATTTATATATTCTTAAACCATTTGTGAGCTTTTTGATTGAAGTTTAGATAATTTATTTTAGGCCTTTCTTATTTTTTAACATAAACATTTAAAGCTATACATTTCCCTCTAAGTACTGCTTTATTTGTATCTCACAGTTTTTTACATGCATTTATTATCATTTGTTCAAAATATTTTTTAATATCCTTTGTGACTTCCTCCACTCATGGACTATTTAGAATAGTGTTGTTAATTTTCAAAATACTTTGGCAATATCTGATGAAACTTAAAAAAAAAATTTCTAATTTAATTATGCTTTAGTTAGAGAAACTAATCTGTTTGAGAGCAATCTTTTATATTTATTGATCCTGCTTTTATGGCCCAGTGGATGATCTCTTGGGATACATGTTTCATTTGCACTTGAAATGTGTTGGAAAGAGCTGTTCTAATGAATGCTAATTAGATCAAGTTAGTTGCTAGGGTGACTCAATTCTTCCTTGTACTTAATTTTTAAATTACTATTTCTAACATTACTGAGGCAACAGTGTTGAAGTCACCCTTCAATTATGGTAGAAACACATTTCTATTATTAGGTCTTATCTTAAATGAATTGTGCCTTTTATTATTAAGAAATTTCTTTCTCTATCTCTGATAAATTTCTTGTCCTAAAATCTGCTTCGTCTGACATTAACCTCACCACTCTTGCTTCCTTATGATTGATGCTTTTGTACTGCATCTTTATTTATCCTTTTACACTTAATCTATCTATGTCTTTACATTTAAAGAGTGTTTCTTATAGACGGGGATATATTTTGTTCTTTTGATTCAGTCTACTAATGTCTTCTTTTCAATTGGTGTGTTTGGTCCATTTATAGTTAATAGAACATTTTATATAGTTGAGTTTAAATGCAAAACAATATTTGCTTCTAATTGTACTATTTTTTATTTTATTTATTTATTGGTAATTGTAAAGGTTTCAGTAAGTTTCATTAGCTGTCACAGTATCCTTCAAAATAATAAGGTAGCAGTTCATAAAGGCTATGAGAACCAGAGGGAGTTCCCTTCTAAACCCCTTAACGTTCTTCATACTGTTGTTATAATACATTTTATTTCTATATATGTTATAATCTGCATGTGTTATTCCTTCATCGCTTATCTTTTTAAAAAGTTAAAAATGTGGAAGAACAGGTGCTGTAGGTGTAGAAATAAATTTAAAAATAAAAATTCAATAAAAATTAAAATTTAAAATTAAAAATGTAAATGTCATGTGTATTTACACATGTAATTACCTTTTCTGAAGCTCTATGCTTTATGCAGATCAAAATTCCAATTTGATACTATTTTTCTTCTGTTTGAAGAACTTTTTTTACTATTTCTTAAAGTACATATCTGTTAACACATTTTCGACTTTTATATTTGTCTGAAAATGACTTTCTTTTTTTCAAGCAACAATTTTTTTAGCACATCAAAGAAATTCTGTTTTTTTTTTTTATGGTTAGCATTGTTTTTGAAGATGTCTCTAGCCATTGTTGTCTTTTTCATTTGTATTTAATATCTTTTCTTTTTATGATTGCTTTTAAGACTTTTTCTTGATGATGCTGTGCCTCGGTGTGGTTTCTTTCACATTTCATTTTCTTCTTACTTTTGGGTCACTGAATTTCTTAGATTTAGGTGTATAGTCACATCAAATATAGAAAATCTTTGGACATTATTTCTTCACATAATTTCTCTACTAATTTCCCTTTTGTCATTTAAATCACACATATGTTAAACCACTTTAAATCGTCCCACAAGTCACTGTAGCTTTGTTCATTTTTGTTTTAGTCGCTTTCTGGGTTTCAGTTTGGATATTTCCTATTGTGATATCGTTATATTTACTGCCTCTTTTCATCAGTGAGTATCTCCTATTAAGTCCATCCAATGAATTTTTTATATATATCTAGAGTATTCTTTGTCCTAGCGTATCTTACTTCCGGAGCGCAAACCTTTTGAAGGCTCCACCCCGATGATTCTCAGCGACTCTTCACCCTGGCTAATTGGTACCCAAATGCCTCCCAGTTCCGTTTGAGCTCAGCTCTCCCTTATCTTTTCCCTTGATCTTTAGAATTTCTCCCTACACTTATATGTAAAAACAGACGTTAGAAAACCCACCTTGAAGGGTTCTGGAGTTCTTCACCTGTATATTTATTCACTCCTCTCTGTATTCTTTTTGGAAAATCACAGCTGCTTCAGCAAACCCCAACCTTTGATCTCAGCGAGACTCCCGTGCAGTGTTTGGGGTCCCTGCCCCATGCTTCAGTACCCAGTGTTCCTCCAGACCAAAAGCCACAGACGAAGGGCACCTCATTCATTTTTCTTCTCTTAGAAACCTGAGCAGTTTAAAAGCAGTTGTTTCACATATTTTTTCCTAGAGTTCTGATTGTTTACATCAATTGGACAAAACCAAATCAATTACTTCAATATGGTAGAAGCCTCAGAAGAAGACGTACAGTAAGAAGTTGAGAGGTTTCTTTTAATATCTGAAAGAGATATCAGCTATGTGATGGGACAGCTTTCAGAATATGTTTAGCAACAAACAGGGGAGATAAAAATAAAGTCATTTCAGATTTGCACCTCTCCAAGTTCAAACTGTGTAGTAGACTAGGTGTTTAGGTGAGAATGCTTTTTTAGAAGTTCTTTTATGATTTGCATTTATAAGAGGAAACAGTTTGAGCAGAAATAAAAGTAGAAAAGCCGCTCTGATGTCTTTCAAGTTTGGGGGAGACTGGGGGTACACACATTCTGATTAGGATTAGAGAAATCAGCTCCGTCGCGTTTTGATTTAGTTCTCTGATAAGCTGGATGTGGTTCTCTTCGATGTTTACATCCCTCCGCCAGGTTTTGTAACGTCTGCTTGGATGTCTGGCCACATTTTGATGCCCTTTTCACCTCCCTTTATACTTTGAATCCCACAGAGTTATTATTTCTGGGGATGGCGGGGGCGGGATCAATAAAAACCAGTAAGAAATTTCGAATATTGCTTTTCTGTGGACATTCCTCCAGGGACAGTGGAATCAATCAAAATTGAAAAAAAAAATCTTCACTACCTTTCTCTATGAACAGAATGTGCTGAATTGGAATAAATCTTGGGATAATTTAACTTGGACATTCTGTGATTCTGGCCTCTGAACTTTTGTCTATGAGACCTGTCTCTCTCCTCCTCTCTGCCTGTTTTAATCACTATCTCGGGCCTGGCTAGAATTCTGTTTCACCTGCTAAGTGTTTCTTGACCACTTGAATGCACAGGGACCTCTGTGCCCTCTGAATTCTTAATAATCCATTTTATGCCTTGCATATAATTGCTGGTATATTAACTTGTTATATATATATATTTTTTTTCATAGTATTTAATTCGTACAGTGTTTTTGTTCCTATCTTCCTGTGTGTGAAGGTAATTACTATTTACTTGTTTGCTCATTCATCTAGGTATTCATTAGACATCTAATCTGTGCCAGGCACAGTACCAGGAGATGATATAATTGGTGAGGTAAACAAATATGGCGTCTCCCTTAGGTAGCTTGAGGTAGCAGCAGAAATGTGCACCAAGCAAAATATATGCAAGTGTATAATAATGAGTTGTATAATAATGGGTTCCTTGGTAGCAAGGAACTGCTCAATAAAACAATATTAGGTGCAACTGAATGAACTTTGGGTGGTTCAGGAAAGTCTCTCTAAGAAAAGATACTTAAGCTAAATATGAAGAGTGAACTGTAGTTAGCGAGAGTATAGGGAAGAACGCTTTCTGCGTTCGTTGTGGCATGAATAAAACCGTGAGCTGGGAAAGAGTTTGACACAATGAGGAAAGAAGAGGACAGGCTGTGACTACACCACAGCTGATGTCCGGAAGGGACAGATTTGAAAAGAAAGTCAGAGCTCAGACCTGTGGGGCTTTGTAGCCACATTACGGAATCCATTGTGTTCTCATCTATGGAAGTTGCTTAATAATCATATTTTGAATGAAAATTAGGCAGAATATTACTTAAAAAGGGGAATGACCTAAAGCCTTAAGAGTGTAAGGCCAAGGAAAAGATGGGCTAGAATAATAGTTTTCAAACTTCAGTGTTAAGCAGAATAATTTGTGTGCTTATTAAAAATGCATAGTTATGGCCCTCGGCTGCAGAGATGGAATCATATTCTCTGCATTTTTATCAGTGCCCGAGTGATTCTTTCTGATATAAGTAGCTGTGACTCCATTCTATGAAATAGTATGTCTAAGTGATTAATCTTTTTCTTTAAAAATAAAGCCGAGAGACTACAAGAGGAATAAAGAGACATAGAGACAACTCAACGGAATAAAAGGTATAAGGCATTTCTGCACCTATAAAAATTTGTTATGCAATGCAATGTGGATTACATCCTGAAAATCCAGCTATTAAACTCTAAGTTGCAAAACCCCAACCTGATTTCTCAGCATCAAACAATAGGCGGTAATACCTGTTCATTTGAAGACAGTTACCATGCCTGGTAGAACTTTGCATCCTGCCTAGTGTTTGTCATGGGGTTGATTTATGTGTTGTCTGCATGAATGAATGCATGAATGAAAGCACCCATGAATATTTTCCTGACTCCTCTTCCCTTGCTATCTTTTTGCCCAGCATGCTCATCACCTTCTACCTCATAGTTTGGGGACAAACAAGGTCCTGATGGTTCTAATAACTGATGTCTTGCCTCTTGGAATAATTTGAATCAAATAAGATTTGAAAGAGAGCAACGATTAACCCAAAACAGATGATCTTCAATCTATATCCACTGAATGCTTCATAAATGTTTCTATTATGTACATATGTAAAATAAGCATAATATCGTAAAACATGTTTTTTCTTTCTAATTGGACTATGAGCTTCTCAGGGGAAAAGGCTGTGCCTTATTTATCCTTATTATGTATACATTTAGCCAATGTGTCTTCCTCGGTTGGTGCTAAAAATATTTGTTGAATTGAGTTGAATGATAATGATGACATTGTAAATATTGTGGCACCTGGGTTGGGACAGGTTTTGACATAAAGAACATTTTTGATGTTTCTGAATTCTTCCACTTACACTTTTTCCTCCTCCCGAGTTACAGTGGGGTACAAGGGCACAGAATTTGCCTATGCAGGCACCGTTGTTGGAGAAGAACAGTGCTCCCCCACTCTAGGGTCAGCATTTGGCTTGGTGACAGGGTTATATCACAGATGCCGGAATGCCACATTTGAGTGACATTGAGACTCATCTAGTACCTCAGATGAACTCAGACTAAAGATAGGTTGATTTCTTGATACCTTTGTGTGAACAGCAGGAGAATAAGCCATTATAAAGAGGAGGGAACATACTTAGTTTGTGGCTTGATGGGCTAAAGAAAATACATGAATTGAGAACGGTCAGCCGGGTGGCCCAAGGCGTGACGTTAGGAAAAATCAGGGCGTTGGATCATCGGAATGCAGAGCTCTGATCCGGTGGGAATGGGAATGAAAACATAGTGAGCGAGATCTGGCGGGGTCCGATTCGTCACCCAGGCAGGTGCCCCGCGGCCAGCGGATGTGGTTCTGCACGGCACGTTGCAGACCGAACCCCACCGGAAGGCGTGGGGAACAGTATCCAGCTCAGGTGAAAACGGTTTGCTAGGAAGGAGGCCACACACTGTGACTTGTGTCAGGACCTCAGGTTTGGAAGGGGACTGGAGAACTCGGAAACCAGGCAGATTGAGGCAGAAATGATGCCACATCGGTGTCCTGCACAAGACTTCTGGTCAATGGTGCTTCCCTCGTGTAAAGATGTGGGAGCCACTTTATGTGCGTGGACAGCTACTGACCGTGCATAAACAATTAAACTGCACTCACTTGATTGTGTGATGAGGCTGACCTCACCCCCTTGAAGCAACTGTAGACAGAAACAGCATGAACTTGCTGGGTTAAGAAATGCATTGCCACAACAGCCTTAGTGTTACTTTATGGAAAAGCTCCTTTTTTTTTTTTTTAAAATGCCCCCCAATGTGTTTTAGGGGCATAAGCGATGACAAGCATTGTTAGTGTCTCTTTAAGAACATCTTCAGCGGGTGATTTTGAGTCAGCTGGAGACTGACTCTTCACCAGCTTCTTTCCAAATTTAATTTTCCCATTTCCTTTCCTTACCCCACTGAGCTCTTCCTTAATGATCGGATTACAGCATTCTGCACGGGTCCTGGAATTGTTGGTTTTATCAGCCAGAACGAGAACAGGCCTGCGATCTATGTGAGACTGCGCCTTCTCCCTTAATGATTCTCCAATTAGCGTCCCAATTCATCTCAAGAACCGCACCGAGAGTGCCCAGTGAGCAGACCCCGCTGCTCTTCTCTCCTCTGCTCCCTCTTCTATTCCTCGTTTTCTCCGTAATTCTTAAAGCAGGATTTGGGTGAAATATCCTGCAAATTTCATAGCCCTCTTGCAGAATATTCTCAGAACCACTTCTATTTTTCTATCTTTTTTTTTTTTAATGATGGATCCCCCCAAAAGTGTTTGTGGCTCCAGGAAGAGGCAAGAGAAAGGCTTCTCAGAGTCAGGCTGTGTCCTGTGGGCTGAGGTCACAGGCCCCGGGGGAGGGCAGTCCCTGCACCTTTTATCTTCCAGAGGTGGACATGCCTCTGGAAGGGAGGCTTTGCTGCCTGAGTCTGTTTGCCTCCCCTTCGTTATCTTTTTCTTCCTTCAGGGTCCATGGTGGCCCCGAAGCACCTTGGTTGCCAGAAGCCCCATGGAGTTAAAAGTGGAGAGGACTTTGTGCTCATTTCAAATGAAGCACGGGCTCTAGGTTAACAACAGATAAGAATGTGGGGTTGGAGTCTTAACAGCCACTGACTGTGGTATGGCACAGCCCATAGATGTCAAGGTGCTGAGTCTATAGCAGCATCACGGAGTGCATGGGGTGGCGGGCAGGGTGGAGACACAGAGAGAGAGAGAGAGCGAGAGAGAGAGAGAGCGAGAGCGAGAGTGAGAGCGAGAGCGAGAGCGCATGCCTTAGCAGCGGCAGAAGACCATGGGTGGCAATATCCTTATCCTTCCTCTCCACTTTTTTACAGCTAGCCTCCCCAAATGTGAGAAATTTCTAAAGATTGTTTTCTTCATTTGAAGGTCATAGAATATATATTCTAACTTTTAAAATCTTGATTTCTCCTGATTATAAAAGGATATAGGCTACTTTGGAATATATAAGAAAAAGTATGAAGAGGAAAAAAATTGCCTATAATTTCATCATGCAGTTAACTGGTATTAATATTTTGGTATATTTTCATTTTGTCTTTTTCTTCCTTCTTCCCATTCCCCTCTTCCTCTCCTGGCTTCTAGTACTTTTTCATATTCGATCACCTAGATAGTTATCTGTGTGTGTGTGTGTGTGTGTGTGTGTGTGTGTGTGTGTGTGTGTGTGTAAAGGTCCATTGGATTAAGCAATGACCCATCTGGCACCTTCTACAGTTTTAAGATTTAGATTATAGTACAATTGTGTGGTGACTGAGATTTTTTAAATGACCTAAAATAGAAAAGATTTCGTTGATCTGATATCTGTGAATAGAAACAGCTTTAATCATCACAAGATTAATCAGGAAGGTGTTAACATAAACCAATAAAGTGGAGAGACTCCAGATTAAGGACTGGGTGCCATTTAAAGTCTCACCCCATTATCCCTTCCAGGCAAGGGCCCTCAGGCTTTTGAATTAATTGCCTGCGGTTTAAGAAGATTTAAGATGTGGGCGACATACTCAGCAGAGAGCGAGCCTGACCGTGGTCATCTCGCTTTAATTAATCTCTTTATTCACTCAACGCTTGAATCAAAAAAGTAAAATCATGTTCTTTTGAGCTGAGGAAACAATTGAGTTACAAAGTAATCTGATATGGAAGGGTTCAAGTTAGAATTCCTAACAAGTGGACCAGAATTCAAAGTCCTTTTATTCCCCGTTGTGTGTGTGTGTGCGTGTGTGTGTGTGCGCGTGTGTGTGTGTGCGCGTGTGTGTGTGCGCGTGTGTGTGTGCGTGTGTGTGTGCGCGTGTGTGTGCGCGTGTGTGTGTGCGCGTGTGTGTGTGCGTGTGTGTGTGCGCGTGTGTGTGCGCGTGTGTGTGTGTGTGCGTGTGTGTGTGCGCGTGTGTGTGTGCGCGTGTGTGTGTGTGCGTGCGCGCATTTCAGTGGCAGACTTTTCTTCCAGGTTCCCTGAATCCTGCCCTCAACCCCTTGGGGTTTGGGAACAGAGAGCACTGTCCCTTTGACTGGGAGCCTAGGCTATCCTTCTAAAAATGACCCGGTTCAAAAAGCTATTCCTTTTTCAACTCTGTACAAATGTAAGGCTCCTTTAAAAACCAAAATCCTCTCGAGACAACTGAAAAGTATTCTCTTTTTCCATAGTAGCCCTTTTATTTTATATCAGAAACTTGGTTAGAGTCTAAGCTTTTTAAGGCCTGCATTTGTTCACTTATCCTAAGAATATTCATCGACCGATTACTATGTGCTCGGCACCATAACAGGTGAAATAAAACCTGTAGTGTCTTTCCTCTCATAGCCCATTCTCTGGGGGAGAAACCGGCAGTAACCTATGAGCAAAGGTAAACAGCAGATGTGAAGGATGCTGGGAGGAGCCGTGTTTGGTACTAGAAATGTCTACAGTGGCCGCATAGCGTAGGGGCGTCCGCGAGATGGGAAGATGAGGGGACGTGAGCCGTGAGAATGGGCAGGGGAGGGAAAAGCATTTCAGTGGAGGGAATCGCGCTGGCAAAGGCTGTGGGGAAGCAGCAGAGCAAGGGCGGATGAGTGTGTGACCTGCTCATAGTCACGTTTGCAGAAGACACCCCGGTGGCTGTGAGTGACACAGAAGGGCCCAGTGAGCCTAATGCTGTGAGTTGGTGGTGACGTCCCTGCTGTAAATGATGACACAGATTAAAACGGCTGTTAAAGCTGTATTATTTACAGTGCGTTTTACTCAAAGCATGAAAATAGAAATGTAATAATAAAAAAATAAATAAATAAAGACCACAGCATTAAAGGCCCTGCGGGACAAAGCCACGTTTGACAGAAAATAATTTCTAAGGTGTGGTGAGGAAGGACAGGACACAGCAGCTTCAGAAATGTTCCAAGCAGCAGCCAGCATATCACACTGGGATGGCAGTGATGAAAAGGCTCAAGAGAGATGCTGTCCTAGGCACCAAAGACACAGTGAACCAGAAGGTCGCTGCTGGCATAGAACTCAGAGCTGGCAGAGCAGACAGGAGATCCAGGCCCCCAGGCAGTCTGTGACCTGACTGAAGGCAGGGGAGCACTCAGGGCACAGACCGAAGAGTTCACAGGACAGAGCATCCACCTGGATGGTCCACAGGTGAGGTCTCACGGAGGGCGGGATGCTGACGAATTCACAGGACAGAGCATTCACCTGCATGGGCTAGAGGTGAGGTCTCAAAGAGGGTGGGATGCTGACTCTGAGAGCAAAAGAGGGACTTAGGATTCACAGGACAGAGGACCACCAGGATGGGCCACGGGTGAGGTCTCATGGAGGGCGGGATGCTGACTCTAAGTGCAGAAGAGGTACTCAGGATTCTCGAGGTGGGTGTGATGGGGGAAAGCAGCAAAGGCCATAAGAGAGGAAGCAAAGGCATTCTGCTGGGCTGAGGAAGCAGCTCAGGGCCACCGAGTTGCATTTTCCAGAAGCTACTTTGGGGACAATGTCACGCATTCATAACAAAACAAGAAGAACGAGGACAACAAAGCGCATACACACATTCTCAAAGACACGCAGACTACTCAGGTAGCAGGAGCACAGCAGTGGACAAGTGCTCTGCCCACGTGACGCTTGTATTCTAATGGGGAGACAGCCGGTTAAGCGATAAGTGCTTGCAAATAGGGTTAAGAGCTCTGAAGGAAAGCAGAGCTGTGTGAAAGACACTGGAGGTGATGTTTTGGATGCTGTGGTGGGCATTCCTGCTGAGGGACAGTTAGAGGGGGACTGAATGAAGGGAGGAAATGAGGCTCCACCATCTGGAGAAACACTTGTTTCCGGTGGAGGGAACGGCAAGGGCGAATGCTCAGAGGCAGGCACGGGCATGGCGTGTTTCAAGAAGAGTGAGAAGAAGGCCCTTGGAACCAGAGTAAAGAGAAAGAAGGAGAAGGATAAGATCTGACTGTGACAATGATGCTGGGGACCAGATTACAAAGAGTCCCATCTCCACCTCACGTTGTCTTGTAGGAGATCGAGGTGGGGGATTTGGGGTTCATTCTGTGTTGAAAGAGAATAAATCCAGATCTTTGTTTCCTTGAGCATATTATTTGGAACACCTGTGATGAGAAATCTTTTAAAAAAGAGTCTTATTTTAAAGTAGATTATGATGTCAGCACGCTGTATCCCTGGTGGCTCATTTGCGTGTCTTAGCGAAAGAAAGCCTGGGACGGAGCATAGGTGGCAATGGTTTCTTTTGAGAAGTGAGCTAAAGGGACCAGAGTGAAGGACCAGGGAAGGGATGCAGGGATGCTCAGCCTAAGGTGATTCATTGAGTTGAGAGTCAAAACTAGGCTTGTAGAACTCTACACAATGCCATTTGGGGTCTGGCCCCTGGAGAATGCTAGGTCTTTAGTGGTTGACCTTACTCTCCGGCTAATTTGACTTAGAGCCTTGTTTTCTGTAGTCACTTCACGCTTTTGAACTCAAAGTCCATTAAAACCCCACAGCCTCTGTCCCATGGGTGGTCATGTGGCAAGTCACTGACAGGAGGCTGGAGACCTCCGGGGCAGCCGTTAGCAACTGAGTTCCTTTGGTCGAGTGGTTCTTGATTTTAAACATCCTTATTTAAATGTAAAGGGCTTGGGGTAATATGGAGATTGCTTTGTTTTTATTTGTTTTGTTGTTATTTAGTGTTTCTGTGGAGTACTTTTAATGTATGTCTCCTCTTCTACACTCATGCACTATTTTTTTTAAGACCTTAAGTAAAGGGTATTCAACCCAATTAACCTTTACCTTGTTAGACTTGGACATGTTGAGTCATTTCTGGTGTTTTGGGTCTTACTTCTGATACTAGGCTGTGTCTTATTCCTCTTAGCTTCATTATACATGAAAATCTCATCAAATGCCCTGAATGTTCCTGTCCAAGGTATTGATAAACACAGGATCCAGAAATTCGTTTATATTTTGGAAATAGGGATGAAATCTAGATGACAGAGAATATTACATTTCACAAATCTTCATAGTATGATTAAGCATGTATGAAATTAAAACAGACAAATCTCCATGTCTAATGGAGAAAATCAATGTGCCTAAATTCCAAAACAAAGTATACACAATTTTTTAAAATTCTCAAAACAAATGAGTCGTCTAAGATGCAATAGAAGAGCAATTAATTTTTTTATGAATAACCGTTTTTATGAGCAATAATGGTAGACATCAATTATGATAGTTTGAAATCTAAAAAAGCGTTTTCATTCTACATTTCCTATTAGACAGTGAGCTTTTTTCTTTTTTTCTTTTTAACAAAGTTTAGAGGAGTTTAATTATTCTCCAGAGCCTAATATCTGCCAAACAATTCACTGCTCCTCTAAGTTTGGTTAAACTCCCTGTGAAGTAATATGCCACCCTTGACCTTCATTTTAATGGAAGGAAAAGTTTCCTTACTGTTCTTTCTTAACGACTGCTCTAATTAATACATACAAGTCAAAGAGCTGATTTACACTACCTGGATGTCATAAAGAAGAAAAACCAATCATGACATAAAAGCTTTATCTCAATACACAGTAAGATGCTCCAGAATGCACACTTCAAGTGGATTTCTCATAAGGAACATCCCGCCAGAATTCTGGAGCCAAGCAAACCCACTGGCAGAATTATGTTTTCTATCATTAAGAGGATCTGTTAGAAACAGCTCAACAAAATGCAAAGTGTTTGAATGAAGGCCCGGTGAAAAGAAATGCAGCTTCGATTTTATGGGGACCATTTTCAAACACCCCAACACCCTTTCGAGGCATTTCAGGAACTGGCTTTATTTTAGAGTCTTCTCTTCTGCCTCACAAATAGGCAATGGGAGAGAGATTGGTTACTGTTATTTATATCTTCTTAGGAATGCTATCTGAAGTCGATTCTCCACCCCCTGAAAAAAAAAATCACCAAATAAATTTCAAAATCCTAAAACTTTCCAAATCTCACTTTCATTTTATATTTTAGGATGATAGTAACATCTGCCGAAGAAAATCCTGAATAGAAAGGAGATGCAGGAACATGGGCCGTGATTACTCAGTGAAGACAGAAAGTGTAGACTTTATTTTAAGGAAGTTCCTCATTATTTACTTAAGAAGTTACCATAAGTAATTTCCCTTCATCTGTCTTCTGAGAACGGATAGATTTGTAACAATTCCAAATTCCTCTTTTAATTCTGCTGTTCTCATCTGATAATCCACGAAGGAGTCCTAAATTAGTTTTCTCTCTGAGATGATAATCCCACGTGGAATTTGCAGAAAAACTCATGTGAACAACTCTTTTAGTTTAATCTATAAGGATGTTACCTTTGCTGCTGGGATCATTCATCTGTGATGAAACATGATTCCTCCTCTCGTGGACTGTGCAAATAAGATCAATAAGGGGGAAAAATAAGCATTTAAGTGAAAGATAAACCAAAATGAGCCAAACATTGTGACAGGCACGTCTAGTCATGAGGACTGAATTGTGAGGTAGGAGGTGAATCAGAGAAGCTTCATGAAGGAAGGGGCATTTGGGTGGGTCTCAAAAGATTTGGGTGAGGAAAGTAGAATAAACTGAGAGATTAAAATTGAAAAGTGTCAACTAACTCTAGACAATGAAGAAGAAGCTGGAAGGCCTGAGGTATCTGATGCTGACAGATCTGTCATCCAGCAATCTGACATGGGCGGATCACATGTCAGATGAGTCGGAATGAGGCCGGGATGATGTAACTGCAAGGGTAGGACGGGCAGATGATCCTTCAAAGGAATGGCGTGAGCAAAACTGCGTTAAAAGGTTAATCTGAAGCTTGGAACAGGGGAGGCTGAGAAGGGAAAAGACTGTGGCAGGGAGAGCAGTTAGAAAGAAAATGAAGCCATTTCGGGTGACAGTAATGAGAACATTAGGCAGGGGACGAAGGCCATGTGAAGAATTCGATGCATATCTGTCGAAGTCAGTGTCATTATATAAGCCTGACCACCTGATTCTAGAAAGGAAACTGTGAGCCTTGAGAGGTTATATTTTTTTTTATCCCAGAGGATAAATTTAAAAGGTATAAAAAAATTTAGATGTTTTCTTCATTCTCCTTTTAGATAATTTTTTAAAAATTCTCATTTTCTAATAGGCTATTTATATCAGACATATATTTCCCATGTGTCTTTAAGTATTCAAAACATAAGTATCATAGATCATGATAAAAATGTAGACCTTTCGCTGTTTCTATGGATTTCTCTATTTCTATGCAGGAAGCACGAAGTACTCCTGTGATTATATCTTGTCTTCACAAAGGAAGTCTCTCTTTTTCTCTCTCTCTCTCTCTTAGGGTTATTATAGTATTTGAAGCATATTTTACACAGTACCATACAGTGAGAATCATATGCTCTTGGGACTCCAACAGCAGCAATTCAAGTGACACTGATTGATCTGGTACACGTTACTATGAAGAAAATATTGCACCCAACTCGATTGTTCTGCTAATACCAACTGGAATGCTGATACGTACAGTGCCACCATTTAAGCATAAGTGAAACATCCCAGGTTCGTTATGTGACCTCACCTAAGGGGTGTAGAAGAAGACTGATGCCACACGGTTTTCATTTCAGTGTTGGATTGTGGATAATTACCGAGCTAAATATATCTCCAATGTTGTTATGTGACAGAAGCATCATTAATCAAAAGTTTTTATTAAAAAAAAAATGGAAGTGGATTGTTAAGCTTCGGCTCAAGGGCACAAAACCCTCATCAAATTAATTTAATCGTCTATATAAGATAATGGAAAATTAAATATGGTGTTCAGTATGTCATAATTCCTGCCTCCTATTATCTCTTGACTATAGATTTTCTAAAATGGATTAATTTTATATAATAAAGTGTCATATAGATATAAAAATTGTTTTGTATTCTTTTATAACTTTTATTATTGTGGAGAAGGAGTTATCTCATTTCTCCTCTATCTAATTGGTAATTTTTTTTTACTGTGTTTGAAAGTAATTCTTTCTTGAATGGGTAATTCTTTTCCCATAGATATATATAAAAATAAAAATCATGTAACAATTGGAACTGCGAGAAAGGGAATCAACTTGTACTTTACGGTTTGCATAATATTTTATTGCCATAACAAATCTACCGTGCTGGATAAAATAGCATCCGCCCCCAAATTTACATCTCCCCAGAACCTTTGAATGAGACATTATTTGGAAGTAGGGTCTTTGCAGAGGTAATCAAGGGTTAGAGTGAGCCCTGAATCCAATATGGCTGGTGTCTTTATAAGAAAAGGGAAATTTGAACACAGCGACATACAGGGATAATCCACGTGATTGTCCACAACCATCAGAAACGAGAGAGAGGCAAGAAAGACTTCTCCCCTGGACCATTCAGAGGGGGAGAGGGCATGGTGCTGCTGACAGCTTGATCTAGGATTCAGACTTGTGAGCGAACGAACTTCTGTCGCCTTAAGCCATTTGTAATTTGTGGTCATTCGTATGGCAGCCCTGGGAAACAAGTATATCTAGGAAGAAGTAAATTTTACCCTAGTTTCTTGATCAAGCATCTGTGGGGACCATTTATATTTTTGACTGCCTAGTGCGTGAATGGTTTTACATAATGTATTTTGTCAAATCTTCATTAGACTCTGCAAGGCAGATATTGAAAACTAAGGAAATGGAGGCTCAAAAAAGTTAGGAACGTTTACCGTAGTCACTCGTATCTTACCCTCTCAAGGCCATGAGTCCCCTCCTTTACTTCAAGCTGCCCCATAAAATAGTGACATAGCACACACTGTTAGCGGTAGGAGGTCCAGCCACACCTGTGTCTCTCTACCTGCCTGCTAGGTGTTCGGTGACATGACTTCTAAGTCCTTTCCAATCTCTGAGGTTCTAGAAAAGACTCACTAGGTCACCAAGAATTCTAGAATACGACTGGATTTTAAAGCCCGAACTAACCTGAGACTCTCGACCAAAACGCGTCAACTGCACCCCCACAGAGCACAGAGTGGGGAGCAGAACGACTGAGAACTAGTCGATCAGCCCATTTCATCCCTGACCACATTGCCGCTCTCTGCAAAGGCACAGCAAGCAATTGTTGGTGACATTTTCATTTGGATTGATGCCTTTTATGAATCCTCAGTCTCTGAGTGGAAATGATCATATATCTAAATTCTTTTTTATTATGTATGTAACCAACATCAAAATTCTTATATCTGTCTAATGTAAAAAGTACAGCTAGACTACGGGTCAAAAGACCTAGATTCTAATTTCAGATTTCCCACAGACTAGCAAATGACGTAATCTCTTTACTTGGAGAGCCATTATCTATGAAATGAGAAAGAGCATTACTTATTCGGCCGACGTTCATTGAGCTTTAATACGTAGCAGGTGCTGTGATTGGAGAAGACAAATACGTTGATAGGTGCTAAGTGGTACCTGTATCTGTGTTAAATTTGCATAAGTACCATTTCCTATTCTGACACTCCGTAATATTTTGTATATATGAGAAAAACATTTCCTAAACTCTATTCCACTGTTGTATTATTTAATAGAATGATTTCAAAAAGATCTTTCTTTCCATTTATTTTTTATTTCTATCGTTATTTAGATAAGAGAAGGCAGACTATAAAAGTCACTGACAAACCCAAAGAAAGCTGTTCAATGTGACAGAATTAACATTTGTAAACTAGCATTTGAGTAAATGTTTATCCAGTATGTTTATGTATATAGTATATCCCAAGTTGGAGTAGTAGCAAATGACACAATTCTCAGATTAAAATAAAAACAAAGAAAAAACATTTAATCGCATCTCCAGACTCAGGCCGATTTACAAAGTGAAAGGAAAACTTGTAAAATTTTGAGTCAGCATTTCAAGTTAAACAAGGAGCATGGATAATGTTTAGAGGACCTTTTTTCTAATAGCTTTCAAGATTCCTGACACATAAAGAGGTCGAATGCTGGGGACCTTCATGGAACTACAGAATAATATCAGAACCAGAAGGAACCCTGAGAAAATATCAACTAGCTTAATCCCTCAGATAACATGTCTGAAGTCCAGTGGATGAGGGACTTACCGTTTTGCTTTGTTTTGTTGGTTTTTAACCACCTTTTCCATATACCTAGATTAATGTATTGAGTGTTACACATTTTGACATAAAATTTAGAGAACTCTTGTAACTTTTGCCAGCAGAACAGTACCCTTAATTTGATTCTTTAGTCATTGTGTCAGGTTGCCTCGCTTACATAGTTTAGCTGTCTTGTGTATCATCACCTGGGGTTGTGCACCCAGAGCATGATATCTGTATTTCTCTAATGTGTTTTGTACGCACATTAGTATGACACGGACTCTGTGGCGTTATCAATCAAACATGGATTTTTCACATTAGAGGTTCACATTCTTCTCATGTTTTTGTTTTGTTTTGTGTGTGTGTGTGTGTTTTGTTATGTTGTGTGTGTGTGTGTGCATGCGTGTGTGTGCGTGTGTGTTTTGTTTTGTTTTGTTTTTGTGGCTGTTACTACCTCAAGATGCCCAATAGACATTTGGCAACTGATGTCATAACATTTGTGAAGCTACTTGAAAGTTTATTTCTCCAGATATAATGACAGTTTATTAACAGTCAAATAATATACACCACACCAATGATTAAAATACCCACTAAAAAGTACTGCAAAAAGTAATAATTTCCAGAAATGCCTTCTCTATGTGTCAGGCAGTTGTTAAATAGCAAAATCTATTCCAGTCACACCATTATATAAGAGCTAATCAACACATCTATCAAGAGAGAGTTATAGGCCATTTTGGAAAACACAATTAACATGATATCACTTTTATATTAAAAAGAAATACTTATCTATTGGTTTCATAATGGAAGTCATTGACAGTAAAATTGGGCAAAAACTTTTTGCCTTGGTGGGGTACGTAGAAAAGACCGACTTTTCAACTAAACAGGTTGAAATGTTCGTATGACTCTCCAAGGGTTAATGGAGTTTTTATCTTATTTGAAGCAATTATATGTTAAAAATGGTTGAAAACTCTGCCTCTCAGTGAATATTTTTGGAGCATAAATTAAAAAGAAAAAAAATTCTGAGATGCACAGATCTCTTCAATCAATAGTTGCATAAGCATGGGGCGAGTATTCTGCTTTTTATATTCTGTCTTAGACACTGATCATGTGATCTAAATAGTAGATTAATTCTAGAGATTTTCTTTGTCTCCACCTCTCCTCTGCCCTCCCTCTTCCTCTTCCTTCCCCTTTGCCCACCCCCTCCCTCTGCACTTTTCTTCACCACCCCCTTTCTCTGTCTCTTTTAGATGAACACAACCATTGTGTATATTTTATTGGCACTTATTGGCTTTCTTCTTACCTCGTATCCTTTTTGAAAGTTTATACTCTCCACTTTAGATATGATGAAATGTCATAAGAAAAACTACTGAGATTGTTTTCTTGCTCTTAAATGGAAAAAAAGACCAGCAATCATACAATAAAGTCTATCTTTTTAATATGATTTACCCTACATGATAGTCACAAAGGTTTCAGATGGCTTGAGCTGGCTCCGTAACTAACCACACATTTCCTAGTCCAAGGCCATCTGTAAATAAATCTTGATCAGAATCAGCCTGGACTTACTTCTTAACCCAATGGCCACCTTTCACACACAGATAAAAATCTGATTTGTGAAAAATAGTATTCAGTGAGCGGTATTACTTGGATATGCTCAAAAGATTGTATTGACAAAAGGTTTATATATGTACATCATAAAGATGGCCTATGACCAACACAATGATTTGGCTGTATTTTCAATTTGTCTCCTTTGGGAGTTCTCCAGGTGAACTGACTGAATGATTGTAATCCTAGACACTCATTTTATGACTGAAAGGTTTTTTTTTTTAATTCATATATTAAAGACAAACCTGAATCCAGTGAAATCATTATAGATTCAAAATTGTGGACTAACTTCCCCAAGCTTAATATGCTAGTAAATGAAAACTAATACTTTTAAAAAGGTCTTCAAAATAATTATTAAATAATGAGCTTATACTTAGATTGTTCAAATCAGGTGGGAAATCATTATTAAACAAGACTTCAAATATATGTTTATTAAATGAAGCAATATATTTTTTACAATATAGCGGATTGTAGATTTTCTATCAGTAAGAAGATATCAACATTAAAAGATCTTTTTCATGTTAGATTATTCTAAATCAAAAAGAGAGTATAAGGTTGACCCTAATAACCTTGCTGATATGTGGATCGAAATATAAAATTTATGGACTCCTGGAATACATCAAGATTTGGTTATAATTCACATTCCAGGCCTGTCATTCTAAGTGTCAGTCATATCTTTAAACTTTGTCCTACTTTCCTGTTCTGCAAACAAGGTTTAATAATCATTCCTACCCACCTATCACAGGGTTTCTTACGACTCACTGCTATACTTGGCACAAACTAGGTCCTTAAATGCCTGAGGGACATTGCTGAACATGTGTATAAGGGTGAATGAGTAAAGCAGTATGCAAATGATGTCTGTCTATCTAAATATTTGCCTGAGTGTTTTTTAAACGCTGAGTCAGATGACTGTGCTACTTCAGATCCCCTTCGGAGTATTTTATCCTGATTTCATATTTGAAGCAACAGCTGGAGAGCCCAGCAAGAGCCACCTCATGCCTTTCTGCCCACGTGGCTCCAGGGAGCACCTGCTTTTTTTTTTTCAGTTTTCACTCAAAACCATGTGCTCAAGAGTTGTGTGTTTTATAGCTGAAGTTAATTCATCTATAAGCTTAAGACAAAGCATTAATCTCTTCACTTTTACAATCTCAACATATGTTTATTTCACATGCTCAAACATGTTGAAGTAAGGGTCAGAAGCTGTCAAGGGCCAGGGGTCAGGGGTCTGAAACTTTTTCCTAGTTGAAACCAGCAAGATAGCTCGCTCAGCATCATGGATGTTGGCATAAGACATACAACTCCCAGGTTAGAAACTAAAATGTTATGACTCGTGGCACTGTGGGCACGGTGTGATTCATGTTTACCTCGGTCCCCTTGTCCCCAAGTCCTAGGGGAGTGATTCAGAGCCAAGTTCATGTGGCTGCTGTGTACTTAGTAGGTTCACATCTCATCTGAGTAACCTCAAACTTTTATTAGGGGATTGCAAGCAAATCTGTTTAACGTTTGCTAAAGAGAGAGACACTCTCTCTTTAGGTTTCAAACGTCAGCTTTGGGGTCAGGCTAGCTGTTTGCCAAGTGGGTCAGCTCGGGCTAGAGAGACTTAACCTCAGTACCCAGTGGACCCTCTGTGTAAAGTGGTGCTCACACTTGACTCCGGGTGCTCTAAGTATTAAAGTCAGTAGTTGTGTGCACACGTCGAATCTCACGCCCAGAGCCTGGTAGTTATCTGAAGACCCTCCTGCCTCAAGCCCACGATGCTGGATGAAAGAAAGACTAGTTTCTAGGCACAGCGCCATGAAAGAGCAGACTGTGCTTTCGAAAAAATACCTTGAAGGTGCTGCTATTTCAAAATTTCCCACTTCATGCCCTTTGGGTCGAGGAATAAATGCTTCAAAAAGCGCAGGCTTCTGGAATTGCTACTGACACTGCAGAAAAGCTTTTTAGCATTTAGAATTTTTTTACCGACCCTCTACACTTGGTGAAGAATAAGCCTGATGTCGCGAGTCATTTCTGCAACATTTTCTCCCATAATCTGAGAGGCACATAAATTCAGGAACAAAGGTGATCTATGAAAAAAGGAAGTGGCAATTAAGAGCGTGCGCGCGCACACACACACACACACACACACACACCATTATTGCTTAATGTGATTCAACTGTGAACACATTCACTTCTGTTAATAGGCAGTTGTAATTCTTTGTATATTTTAATCATTTATTTTAAAAAAAAACAGTTAAATTGCTGTCAAAAAAAGAAAGAAACTCTTCAGAAATAGATAACAGGTAGATATAATGGTCTGTATTTCAGACTAGAATAGTTGTATTTTTTTTTTCAGTTATTCTAAATTTATCACCACGACCGAAGATTCTACAGAGGAGGCTCTCCCTTCTCTCCGTGAATGGAGAAGATCAGTGAGATTTTCACGTTCCTCCTTTTCATGTTTCTTAAGATTGACGGGGAAGGATTTCATCTGCTGTTACTTTTTTTCCCAGTTCCCATCAGTTTGAAATAGAGGTTGAAAAATGCCCGCGAGGTATATCATAATTGTTTTCCATCAACCTCTCTTTGCCTTCAGGTTTCTGTGCCTGTCCTTATTAAAAACATGTTTGTAAAAATAACTTTACCATTCTGATTTTCCACTGTGACTTTCCTAGATAGAGTCTTCCTCATTTCTTATCATCTACCAAGCAGGTTCTGAGCCTTTCATTTGGATCCAGTGATGCTTGCTCAAGGGAAAAATAAAGGAGGCACTACTCACAGAAGCTTTCAAGGGATTTAGCTTTCTTTTTAAATTTTTTTCTGCATCATTTTTTTCTTTGTGTTTTTCAAGAGGAAGAAACAATCTGTTCTGGAGGGATTCTCAGATAATTTTAATGGTCACCTATTCTCAGAATGCCTGGAAATTTGTACATCCTCATCCAGGTTTTCTTAGCTATGTTTTAAAGCTCTGGTTGAAATAGACAAACAAACAAAAAACCAAAAACACCTCTGCGTTTTCTTTTCTGCTTCCGTTGTTTGACCTGAATGACACGGGACAACAGCTTAAGTGGCTGTCCCGCTCTGACCTTCATTTCACAATGGGCTGCATTTAGCCTCCTGTCCTGTGGCGTTTCAGAACTTCTCCCAATTCGATCTTCAGTTTCGGATCATGCAGGAGGAGTGCAGCTGGGATCCTTCCAGCATCTTCTGGCCTCTTCCAGGAAGGGCGGCTCTGAAGCATAAGTGGGCAACAGATATCTGTTTACAGTAAATGCGCATTTTGTGGCCACTTTATAAAAACAATCAAAGTAAGGAGACAAAAAATAACAACAACAACAAAAAAAAACAGTCTGATGGAAAAAAAACATGTGTTCATTCAAGAGAATTCCCACTGGAGATTATTCTGAGAATTAAATTATTTCTCACAGCAAGACTGTGAGCCAGACTCAAGCCCAGATTTCTGGAGCTCGTTAAGTCAGTACCTTGAGCTCAGAATAAAGAAGCACTTGGTTGGCGCTTTCTCCCTCAGGCCCCTCCACTTGAGTCGGCATTGTGGGCGCTGCGCTTGATTCCTTTCTCTTTCATCATCTCACATCGATGAAGACAAAATGGTTGAATCCTGTTTTTTCCAACATTTTATTCTGTGCATCTTCAGACATATAGTGAAATTAAAAGAATTTTACAGTGACCACCTACATCCATCATTCAGTAGGTTCTCACTATTTTAGCGTTGTTTTATTATATTTGCGTTATCACCTCTTTATCAACATCTATCTATTCATCCTCAATCCATCTTATTTCTTGGTATACTTCAAGTAAATTGAAGAAATTTGCTCAATGTCTATTAAATACTTCAGCATCAACATCTTTTCAATGGAATCCAAAAATGTTAGTAGTCTTTTTAAGTTAAAACCTACGTACAGTGAAAAACACTTAAGTGTACACTTGCTGCTTTTCGATAAGTGTGTACAGCCTTGTAACCCAAACTCCCACCCAAACATAGAACACTGCCATCATCCTGTCCAAACAGTTCCTTCTACTACTGTTCCAGAGGACACTGCCCTTCTGGTTTGCTTGCACTACAGAATTGTTTTACCGCTTCTAGACCTCATCATAAATGGGAATACAAATATCTCTGTTCATGTAAGGATTCTTTTACTCAGCGTGTTTTGAGATTTATGTATTGCATTATTACTATTTTGTTCTTTATTATTGCTGAATAGTATTTCACAGTATGAATATGCCATGGCTTGTTTATCTATTCCCCTATGGGAGGACTTTTCTGGCTATTTCCAGGGCCAGGTAGTTATGATTAAGCCACGATGACTATCGCTATACAAGTTTCGTGGTCATGATCGTGTCTTCATTTCTTTTGGGTAAAGAGTTAGGATTGGGATTGCTGGGTCATAGGGTATAGACATATGCTTACTTCTAGAAGAAAACTCTAGACCGTCCCTTTCCAAAACAGTTATACCATTTTCAATTCCCACTTCAGTTATATCATTCAGTTATACCCAATATATGGGAGTTCCAGTTGGTCTATATCATCACCTGGTCCTGGCAGATGTTTTCATTTCAATGATGTGGGTCATACCTCCTTGTGGTCATCATTTGTATTTCCATGATGATGAATGGTGCTGAGCACCTCCTGAGGTATTTACATAATCTTTGGGGAAATATATGTTCAAATACTTTGCCTGCTTTTTGATGGAGTGGTTTGTATTGTTAACTGAATTTTGAGAGTTCAAAACTAAATACATATTTAAAGGGAGAGACAGCATTTTATGTGTCGTATTGTTTCCTGGAGCTAGCACAGGGTATTTATTAATTGAACATGATGAGTGTTCAAAATACTTGCTACTTTTAATTTGAAATATATGCTCCTAAAAAATAGACATAACCCAGAACTTGGAATTTTGAAAAATATATCCCTGGTGTCCATTCCTTACCATAACTATGCTCTCCAAAAAGGACAGAATCTACTTGGCTTACGCTCCATGGTTCAGTCGAATTCTTTTGTTTTTGCTTCTGTTTGTTACTTTTGTTGACAAGGGAAAGAGTTCTTGGAGAGAACTCTACCCAGGGTTGTAATTTCAATGTCACCGTGAAAACGTGGGGAGAGATTTTTGCAGTCAGGTTCACACGGCCGTCAGAGGACTGGTTGAGTAGTTAGAAATCAGAGAGCAGCCTGGGAGTTCTTTGTGAAAAAGGCATAGCAGAAAAAAGGTTTTGTTTTCAATAAAATGTGTTAGTCTTCGCCGAATGTTTAATTATACCGGCACGAGTGGTGTCGTAAGCAGGCCGCGTGTTAGGGGCCAGGGATGGACGCCCACAAACATGCAAAGCACTGATGCTCATTCGACAGTGGCAGGTTTGGAGCAGGGCGCAGGTGTGTGGCCACTCTCTTTTGCCTCTCAGAAGACCGAAGGACCAGGCAGGACAGATGTTCGGTGGCACCGGTGATGCTGAGACTGAGGCGGCGTGGCACGGAGGACTTAGTTACTGCGTTGGCTCCTGGATCCGCCACCTGCTTATCGGCGTTTGGGGAAGTGACTGTATCTTTCTGAGCCTTGGTTTCTCGAAGATGGTGATGGTGACAGTGCTCACATCAGAGCGATGTGTGAGGATGACGAAGACGGTCCACGTAAAGTTTCTGGAGCACAGTCAGCCCTGTCAGTGTTGGCTATGATGATGTTTATTTACTGTCCTCGGACGCAGCCGCAGCTGCAACGCCAATGCCCCATCTCAATGGTGGATAAAAACCCCAGGCCTCTCCTGGCAAGGCAAGCGTGGTGACAACACGTTTTTACCTTCCTCCTTCATTTTCACTTCGTTCAATAGAGATAGACTTGTTCGTCTCAAAGCCTTTCTTCCTTCTCTCCTATGCAAATCAGTTGCCATGGCTACACGTACTTCCTCCTTGTAATTTTAATTCCTCCATCTCTGTTTTTTCTTCCTTTTGAAAAAAATCAGCCGTTGGAGAGTCAGCAACCCAGGTCACTAACGTGCTCTGTCAGCACTTTCCCATCCCTCGGGATCAGAAAACCCGAGGGAAATGAAAAACTGAACCTTATCAGAAGAATGCAGAAGCTCCTGTCCTAACACTCAGCTCAGGATGGCAATGAAACCTGGCTGGATGGGAGCAGGGGCCTTTCACAGGAACCAGGGACATTGTCCCTAGGCAGGACTGTGGTCTTCTTATGCTCCCTTCAGGCTTGGTCACTCTGGCGCTTTGAGGGACAGAGAGGCCAGGAGAAGAAGCTGCTGTTGCAGACACCTCCCGCTCCTGGGGTTCCGGAGCTGGGGCATGTGTCGTGACGTTGTTGAACCTCGTTCTGATGAACTGCCAGGCAGGTATCATCTCTTAAATGCGAAGGAGCCAACCCTGGTACCCGCAGGCCCTGCTTGAGGTCCAGCTCTGCCCGAGCATCCTGGATGATGTCGGGGGCCAGCCGGATGCTGCCAGTGATGCACCTTCACGGGGATGCTCATGCAGAAGAAGAGCATGAGGGGGCGGGCAGACTTCTGCTCACTGGCTCTTACCCACCCCGGGGTCAGTACTGGCGGCACCAAAAAAAAAAAATTCTTTCTATTTCATCTGGATTGACAAAGGGACTATTTAATATAAAGCAAAACTCTTAATAATCCAGCTGAAAATTATTGTGATCAGTAAAAGGAAGTTAATTCAGGATATGTCCTCCAGACACAGAAAACTGCTAGTGCTGGTGAAATTATGTTTTATTTCTTTATATTTTTAAAAGAATAATATGAGAATTTTTTTCAAACATCCAATTATTTTCAATAGGTTTGAGAGTAATTTCCTGTTTTATTTGTGACCCAAAATTTGCTATTACAGAATAAGGGCAGCTAAAAGAAAGAGATAGTAATACCAAATGAAGAAGAAAAAAGTGAATTACATGTGAATTTGACCCTTTGCTTTCAATAGTTTTGCAGGAAGGATGTTTGAGCTTCAGGTGAAACAGTAATTTAGTCACTAAGCAAGTTTCACTTTCCACCTTGTTTTCCCTTATGGTGGTGTAAGATTTACTAGAAGTGATAGAGTTGCTACATTAAACATTTAAAGATTTGATAATGAATAATCCATCTGTAGATATAGTATCAAAAATAGTTACACTTATGATGACGATGATGATGATGATGATGGTGATGGTGATGGTGATGATGATGATGATGATGATGATAACGATAACGATGATGACTGAATAATCTTGGAATTCAGACGGTCGAATTTTGCTTGGCCTCCCTGAATACTTTCTGGTCTGCAACGTCCAGGAGAATTCCTGTGATCAGGATCTCAGAAACGCACTGTGATGTACAGAGTTGATCAACATCCGTGAAAGCATCGCCCTTCTACCTGCGGGGGATGCTGGGAGCCTCTGGCTTCCCCTGGACGAATGAGTCATTGATTCAGAGGCACCCGGCTGCCCCAAATAAGGAAGGCTTTGAAAACAACGGGAGCAAGAGGAAAGCCTGGCATGGATGAGCTGGCACTCTGCTGGGCCCCAGGCTCCCCTCCAGGTGGGTTGTCTGGAGGCCTGAGGGGTCGCTCAGGTGTGGAGGACGTGTCGGGGGGGTTGGAGCAGGCAGCCCATCCTGCTCCTCTTCTCCTATGGCTTCGGCTTCTAATCCATCTTAGGGTTTCTCATTTCACTTTAGGATTTAAAATATGAATTTCTAAATAAACAGGGACAACTGTGGTCACCACTGCTCTTTTTCATGAATTAAGTAGAAGAGTAACTCATAAGGAATACACCTTAATTCTTGATACACTCATAACACTTTTGCTCATTGGTTTATTTTGAAAGAGGGGAGGCTTCTTCTGACTTCCTACGTTTATTCTGCAACTTATGAACGATTCATAGAAGCACAAATAAAAATAATCACCCATCATATTATCAGCAGGAAATAATAGCAGTTAATAGATTGGTGTATCGGCTTCTAGCTTCTTAGGTTTTATGCACGTAGAGTCATTTATTAAGTAGCCCAAACTTGGTAGAGTATGAACATGAAAACGTTTGTTTTTCTTTATCATTACCTATCTTCTGGACTGTGTTGCTTAATCCCTTAACAAAAACTTGTATAGATTTCAAACCTTCTGGTCACTTCCAATTACTAAAGCAAATAAACAACAAGAAGCTGAAACCCCCCAAAAAAGACGGCTGTCCTCTCCGGCTGGAAAGCCCCACCTCACACCGCGGTTAAAGCGCTGTCCTGCCTTGAACTCCTGCCAGCTTTCAGAGACAGGGCTTGAGGGGAGGGGACGCTGGGCTTCTCTTCTCACTCTCTCCATGCCTTTGCCACAGAGTGAGAGGTGTGTGATTTGCTCAAATGCCCCTCCTTTTCATTCTTGCACCTAGACGTGGATGTGGAATGTTGTCTGCCTCTGGGCCAGAAAGAGAGAGGAGACATGGATGACTTCACTCAGGGCACGAGCACTCGCTGTCACCCTCGGAGCCTGCACCCCTGACGCCTCATTCAACTCCAATGATTATTTATCGTTTCTTCCTTTTTATTTTTTCACGTCTGTAGACCAGGTGTCGGGGGCTTGAGGTGGGAGCTCACGAAGTGGTTGGAGCAGCAGAGGTGACTCAGCCACCCACTGACAAACCCCAGGGAGGGCTCCTGACACCACGCGCTGGTGTGTCTCTTTGGGAAGTGAAGTTCCCAGAGACACGTCCTCCGCAGTTTTCGATCACCTTCTCAGGTGATGCTGTGACTGTAGAAGGAGTCCTCCCCAACACCCCGTTCCGTGCTCACACAGGGAGTGAATGTCACGTTCTGAGCCATGTTCACATACTCTGCTCGTCTGCTTTTGCTCACACACGCGGCCCTCCGGTCAGCTGCTCCTCCCTCCGGTTGTATGTGTGTGTCTGGGGAAGGTTGGGGGCGGGGAGTGGAGTGGAACAAAGTGTTATAGCAGAAAAATCAATGGGAACCTTTTCAGCGTTTGATTTCCAAAAGAGACGTTTACAACAAAACCCCAAGCTTGAAAGCCGGGCCTTATAGAGACAATACCCTAAACACATCGTATTAAGGATCCAGTTATAAAAACTCAGGTTCAAGGTGTCTTGTGTAGTGTAGCCATAAGACCCCCTCTGCTTATGAGAGGCAGGGCATGCACAGAGTGGCACTGGGGAGTAGAAAAATTAAGAGAAAATCTGGCCTTTTCAGGAGAGAAAAGCAGAAGAAGATAAAGCCTATGGCTACCTTTTTTTCTGAACTTTGACCTAGAGTGTCAGAGGAGTTTTAGATACGGTGGGAAATACTGAGCATCTTTACCCCAGTTCCTGTTTAGAAGATGCTCTCAAATGGGGCCTCCCCCGATAACCTAGGTGCGACCACGTCAGCTAAATGCGGCAGTGCAGTCCTGTCAGACAGGACAGGGGTGGGCGTACCATCCTGGAGATGTCCCAGGGTCTCCTAGGTCAGCTGTGTGAGTGAGACTTTCCCACAGCCCCTCAACAATGGCCGCGAGGAGCCGCCTTGACATGATGTAGCTTCTCCAAAGCTGAGAGGCAAATCGATTTGGAGCAGATCCTGTGACATGTACCGTCCAGGACAAAGGAGACAGAGGAAGGAGAGATGGGAACAGGAGGCCTCTATTCTCTGCCCAGGACCAGGAAGCCATGATGGATGATGGCCATGGCCAGAGAGAAAACGGGTCTTAATCAAATGAAGAGACGAGACCTGGGAATGTCCCAGCAGAGCACGCAACAGGGTCCTGACCATGAGGGGGAAAGTAAGTGCCAAAGGCCACTGCACATGTCCAGAATGCCTCCCTGCTATACCCTCAGCCACCAAGAGGACACAGTAAGCCACAGATCCCAACAGCATCATGACCAAGGAAAGCAGAGGGAAGGAGATTTAAAACCCTGGACATTTAGCTAAGCCCGAGCTAACCAGAGTCAGCTGAATTTACAGAGTCCGAGACATAAAATCTAGTATTTTTGATTGTGTGTGTGTGTGTGTGTGTGTGTGTGTGTAGAGAAGGATTGGGATTGCAAACTTTAAAATTATGTGTAGTATTTCCTATTAAAATGTTATAAAAAAACATCAAATTTTATTCTAATTATTCGCTGTTAAACATGCCGTGTTTAACAATGTTCTGAAAACACATCTGTGCACACATGAGTGAGGAGGTTGTTAAGATCTTTTTTTATAGATAGACTTTCTCAGCAAAAGGTTACATGCTTTTTCAACTCTGGTGCATTTTGCCAAATTACTTATCACTAAGACTGTAATTTTCACCCCTCACAACACTGGATGAGAAGGCCTCCATTCACACACAGTATTTTTGGCAATATTCAGTAAGGTAGAAAATGCTCAGAACTCAGATCTTATGCCTGACTTTTTAGATCTCTGACTGAGAAATTATTCCTACGTTTACCCGAAGACACGCACAGAAATATTCACTGCAGTTTTTGAAATGTGAAATGCTCTGTAATGTGAAAAATCGGACATAAACCCAAAACCTGCCAGTAGTAATGGATAGAGGCTGATACATTCAGACAATAGGTTCTGTATTAAAAATCAATTACTCTGAAACAGCGTGAAATAGATTTCAAAAACATAGTAGAGAATAAAAAAAGGAAGTTACAGAAAGTAACACACTATATGTTATTTTTAAAATATGTATGTTATTAAATGGTTGGATAAAATTATTGGAGCTATATTACCCAATTAATGATGCTGGGAGGGTGGGCAGGGAGGGCTGGAGGGCAATATGAACAGGAATTCTACTTCATTCTATGTTTTCATTTACTCATTATTAATCTTTAACAAAATGGCAACATTAGCATTAACCGATTCTGTGTCAAAAGCATCTAAGTATTGATTTCTTCTCCTGTAATTTTTTTTGAAAAAGAGAAGAAATCCATTCTTGGTTCTGAGCCTTTTAAGAGTAACTTCATCAACAGCACTTAGATTTCGTGTCTGTTAATCTTACAGAGGACACACATACAGTAGCAGAATGTTTAAATTTGCCGAAGTCCAAAGACAAATATTAACAGTCTAGTCTTCCTAGATTGCTCTATTTTCTTAGACTGTTTTCCTTTGCCCAAGTGAAATTCAGAAGAACACTTTGAGGGGGGTTAGTCATTCCCTATTATTAGCCGAATCAGACATTTTTATCTCCTTGGCCTTCTTAAAGCAGTAATGAAAAATTGCGGATTCACACAGTGGAGAATCAGATTCTCCCTGATTTGATTAAGGGGTCGCGTGAAGTTTTTAAAAGTGTGTAGCCAACTTAACCTGTCCTGGACTGGAAACCACACTGTGACGGGACCTTGGGAAGTGGGTGTAGATGCCGAATTCATGTTGTGTGTGTGTGAAAATTCTCTTATGAGTTACAGAGTGTGACAAATTATGGATTGTTTGTTCTGTTGTATTATATTTGACAAATCCACCTAGTTTTATGTATATTGTTGGAGAGGATGAGTGAAATATCTAGAAATAGAGGGGACACTGAGACGCTGATTTAATTTTAAAATACCGAAGAGGCAGCCCACGGCATCAGAATGCTCGCTCAGCTGGTCCAGGGATGACAAAGCATCCCTGCAACAGATCCCAGCCCCATCGTCAGCTGTGGCTGGATTGCTGGGCAAAGTCCTGGTCCAGTCTGACACTCCTGTTTGCAGACCGAGCTTCCTTGGCGTTTGGTAAATTTAGACTTTTATTTATTTATTTTGGCAGTCAGTGCTATTTCTTTATTGCTTTATTTGCATTGTTCTTGTCACTGATGATGTGTCACATCTGATAAGTTTATGGGCCACTTGTTTTTTTCTTCTGTGAGTTGTAGCTTCATATGCTTTCTCCATTGATTTGACCTTTTCTTATTGATTTGTAGTTCATTGATATTCTGAGTGAAAATCTGTTGACTATTGTGTGTATTGCCAACGGTTCTTGCAGTCTTAAAAAGGCCTGTTAGCTTTGTTTATGGAGTCAGGCAGAATTTCTTAATTTTGGTATCGTCCACTTTATCAACCTACTTCCTTAACTGATTATGTGGTTCATGTCCTGTTGAAGAAATTCTTTACTATTTCAAGGTCATAAAGAGAGCCTTCTGCAATTTCTCCTGACAAGTTCAAGGACTTTTCATTCTTTTTTTTTTTTCTTCTTCTTCTGTTTATTTTCACTTTGGTCTCAAAATTATCTAGATACCATTTCAAAGGATCTAATTTTTTTCTGTATGGGAAACCAATTTATATATGCCATTTACTAAATGTCTAATTTTTTCCCATAATATTTATTTCAGTTCTATTATATAAACTAGGTTTCTATATATTTTGGAATTTATTTTGACATGTTATTTTGTTCTAAATATATAATTTTTTATAACTTTATGATTTATTCTTCAACCTATGTACTATTTAATAGTATGTCTTTTAGTTGCACACATATTTTCAAATAGCTCTGATATTGGCTATTTCTAATTTAATTATTATGTGATAATAGGATACGGTTTATACAATACATATTTGGGGGATTTGTTGAGACTTCTCTTATGGACTAGTGAGTGGTCAGATTTTGAAAATTTACACATGTACTTGGAAGTGGTAGAATGTGATATTCAAAACAGATGTAATAGGTGTTGCATGATAATACATGTTGTTCAAATCGTCTGCAGCCAAACTAGCTTTCCAAGTGTTCAAACTATCAATTTCTGAAAGTTAATTCAAAATGTTCCACTTGGAGGTG
This sequence comes from Macroglossus sobrinus, assembly GCA_004027375.1. Classification (NCBI taxonomy): domain Eukaryota; kingdom Metazoa; phylum Chordata; class Mammalia; order Chiroptera; family Pteropodidae; genus Macroglossus; species Macroglossus sobrinus. Next base: position 19,868 of record PVKZ01004255.1, on the reverse strand, counting down.
GATTATTGAATGACTCCCTACAATTTTGGCAGTTTTAGTCTTATGTGTTCTGCATAGTGATGTTAGTTGCATAAATCAGGATTTCCGTATCTTCTTTGTATATCATTTACATCATTATATACATTGCGTGCTCACCTTCAGCGAATTTTTGTTGCGATTTTGTTTTCCTTTGCAAGTTGTCTGGTGGTTTCCGTTTTCCTCAATCTGACCCCGTGGGTTCTGCCATTTCTGACCTGTTTGAATGTTAACTTCTTAGCTTTTGGTCTTGGATAATTATTTGAGTGTGAAATTCCAGTTTCTTGTGCTGGATTCTTTTTTGTAATCCAGGGCTTTGTGTGAATTCCAAGCTTCTTAGTGTCTTCTCAGCACCTCTTGGTGGAAAGTTTTGGGTCCCAGATCAAGTCTCTCTTTCTAGCCTTTTGTGTCCCCAGCAGCATGCAGCCAGGGTGCTCCCGCAGGGGGAGTGGGTGCACCGTCAGTGTGGACCGTCAGTGTGGACTCTCCACGCTGGGGCTCGTGTTTACCTGTCACAGCTCGTGACCCTTTATCTGCAGCCTCTGATCGCCACTCTATGTGTCCTGTTATTTCCAACTCCCAAGTTTTCAAGAAGCTCTTTTTCTGTTTTAAATGTAGTTTCACTAGATTTCATCTTGACTTTCTATGTGACTCTGTGTGTGTGCGTAAGAAGACGATGACAATTCCAAGTGAGTTGATTCTGCTAAATTAACTTCATATTCACAAATACACAGGAGTGTGGTGTTTTGCCTTTAATTTGAACAAAAAAGACATCAGATGATATATATTTTTATTTAACTGTTAATAATTCTCCTGATCCTTGATTAATCTAAAATATGTATGTTGATATTTTAATAATGTACCAAATATCAATAAAGTATTAAACATTAATATATAAATACCTCATATTTACATGTTATATAATGTAATAATTATGTATAATACATACATTATATATACATAATATATAAATATGTTTAATATTAGTGATAACATATATTTTATGTTAATAGATGTATAGACTTTTGGTCTTTGTTTTCATTTTTTCTTGTAAGTGGAATATGGTTTCCATTGGTATTTCCTTGACTACTTATGTGATTGAGCATCATTTCATAGAAATTATTTGGATTTCTTTTTCTGCAATTTGCCTGTTTGATGTCCTTTGCCCCTTTATGATTTTTTTGTAATAAATCAGTCAATCAGTCACTCTTTGTGGATGACATTGAGGGTATTTGTATGTCAAATATGTGTATTTTTTTTTATTAAACCTGAATTTCTTATTCAATAAGTTGTTTCCAACATTTTAGCCAAAATAAACATTTTATCCAATACATTATTTGAATCTAAGTCTTTAAATATACACACACACATACGTGTGTGCGCGCGTGTGTGTGTGTGTGCGCGCGTGTGTGTGTTGTTAAGGGTCTTTCTGGTCAGAGAGCTGATTGTGTTAGCATTGTTTCTTTCTTATAAATGGGAAAGCAGCCTTTGTCCAACAGGGCTTGGTGCTATCAAAGTAAATCATTACTTCTCCGGAATGGAGTTAGGTTTCCATCCTTCTTCGCTTCTGTCCCCAAACTCTTTTTCCATCACAGAAGTCTGGAGCTCCATCATCCTCTTCTCTGACTTCAGGCTCTGGCCCCAACCTCCAGGTCCATAAGGACCTTCCTATTTGACGTTCCACCTCGCTGAGAGCAGCGGTTCTCAAACTATCATGCATCATTGTTACCCCACATTCTTTTTAAAACACAAATCGCTGGGCTCCGTACCCAGAGCTTCTGATTCAGCAGGCATAGCGTAGCGTCAAACAATTCGAATTTCTAATAAGATCTCAAACGATGGCGCTGCTGATGATCTGGGGGCCACACTTTCAGAAGCCTTAACTTACTAAAAGGGCCCTTAACTCCAGTCACCTGGAGAGCTGTTCAGAGAGAGAGCTGGATGTCTGAGTCCTCCCCCAGGTCAATTGAATTAGCTTCCAGTTTAGAGGATGCTTCCTTGGCTTCATGCTGAAGAAAAGACCCCCAGCCAGCTCTCTCTATATGTCAGGACGGGAAGTGGCCTGATGCTTTCAGCTTTCTGGTTTTCTGAGTAGTTATTCTGCACATCATCGTATCGTTTACTCCTTTTCTTTATAGTTATTGTTTCTAAATGCAGTTTCTCAGCCACATTATTGGGAGGAACAGCTCATACCTTTTCAAGCCTTTCATTACCTGTTTTTAGAATGTGTAATGCTTTGCTCTGGTTTCAGCAATTAGTCTGCGTCCGTCTGTTTTTTTTTTTTTTTTTTTTTTTGAAATGCCTATTATCTGAGACCTGGAGAAAAAAATGATGATCATTTAAACAACAAATAATTATAGTTGCATGAGTCTCCAAGGAAACAAATAATATATTCAGGACTTCACAGGCTGCATGGTTATGACCCAGACCCAGGCAGTGTGACTCCAGGTGGGTACACCGCATTGTCTGAGGATATACCTGGATTCACTGTCGGAGTGAACTGGCAGAATGATCTATCTCTACTCGTGTCAATTTTCTCACTGGGTCGCAGACAGATAAGCTGGAGAACCACCCCCTTGATTCTAACTAAGCAGGGCTGTCCTTTATGGTGGGTTCACTAAATGGGGCCGGAAAGACACAAGTACACTCAACATGAACACAGATGGATTTAAGAGATAGAGAAGCCCCTCTGTATCTCCCAGAGTCTTCTCTATTCTACCGATATTATCTTCTCTAGATTCTTAACATAATTGCAAAATTCTACTTTTTTTAGCTTTGCCATCACTTTATTGTATGTTGGGAACGAAGTTAAACTTGAGCTATTCTGAAAGGAACGGCACTGGCATTGGGAGCTGTCATTCTCCAACAAACAGCTCTGTGACCTTGGGATAAGTCACTGCATCTCACTGGGCTTGATTTTTTTTTTTTCTTCTGAAAAATTTGTCATTTGGAATGGGTGATTTAAAAATTATTTCTAATGCTGACTTTATCAAGTGCATTGGTAGAGCTCCAAGTATGTATGACAAGTGACATCTTGTAGCAACAAAGAGCTGTACCGACATCATCATTCTCAGATTCTTTATATGTCTCATTATAGTGATTTATTGTGATCATGCAATAATGTCTCAACTCCCAAAAGAACAATCCGTTTGCCTGTTTTTTTTAATAAAAACATTAGAAAGATCAGAAATCACTCCCAAACCAAAACCAAAACAGGAGCAATAGAGAATCTCTGCTCTTGAGATGTTGTTAGTCAAATGAAAAAAGAACTAATTTGAACTCGATGTATTTCGATTGTACTGAAATGTATTAATAAATATATGAAGTGTTTGTGGGGCACAGTTAAAATTGCTCCATCTATGTCATATATTATCAGGGTTACTGCTATTACCATCATGCCTTATATTATAAACCTCTCTTCTGTTTCCAGGGAGATGAACTGATAGTGGCAGAGAGAGGTCTCCAGTGGCAGGCGATGTGTCTCTGTGTTTAAAGTACTAGACAAAAGATCCCTAGTTAAGAGAGCACTTATAAGCATATTCACCTATGAACAGATACACCTCGTGAATATGAACTTCAATAGATATGTCTTATGACATATGTGTGTATATGTAATGTCATTTCATTAGAGGCTGACCAACTGAGGAACGTTAAAAGCAATTTCAAATACAACTATCTTCATCTTCCGCGGTGCATGTGTGCTCAGGTAGTTATGGCATGTGCTTCTGACGTCTCACAACAACTATTACGTTTTAATTCTGTGTGTGTCTTTTCTGCAGAGTAGGGAATGCATTCTATAAAACTGCAAAGCGTTTTCTCTTGGAAATGAATTGCTCCTTATACAAGCCTTTTCCTGAAGGTAAATAACAAACTGATGTAGTAAACAATTTGGGGATTAGATTCCCCCCAAAATTTAAAATAGTAGCAGTTAGCATTCATTCCCTTTGATGAGGATTCATTATTATTAATGTAACTATTTATTATTATTATTAGTATTAGTATTATTACTATTGGTGGCAGAAACTTTGGCTGTACCTGTGTCTTTAATATTCAATTTCATTAAAGAGCAGTTGTAGAAATAAGGTCATGATGTCTTGGTTTGGGGCCCCAGTAAGGAGGCTCTGAGCCAGATTTCCGTGCAGTGAGGTTGCCGGGTGAGCGTGTGCAGGAACACCTGTGGGGGAGTGAGGACAGCGGGATGGGCAGAGGGAGAAGCTGAACTGTGATGTGTCTGCGAGCGAGGCCTTGGCTGAGCCTGCAGGGAGCTGGGGCTGGTGTGGCCCCTCCGAGTTGTGAACTAAGGCAAGGGGACCCTGTCGTTGTTCTCGGCCTGGACCAGTCATTAGATCTGAGCTACCCCCTGGGAGTGGGTGACACAAACTCATAGGAGCCAGCTCACTTCTACAGAAGGTGACCTCCAAATGAAGAGCTGGGAATGTTTTGTTTAGGACTAAATTCTAAGATTCTGAAAGGAGTCTGCATAGGGGAACCAGCATTTTTCATTTTCTACAAATGACAACAGTCATTTGAGAAATATTATGGAGAGCATGCGTATTCGATGCCAATGGTGAATGTTCACTTAATCATTACACTTAAGTATGAACATGTCTCCTAGAATCATGTGTATACTGGATACGCTTTTCCTAAGGAACTCACGTTTGCGTGATTCAAGCTGTCTCTCGTCATGGAATACCCGGGAATGAACATGCGACCTGCACAGGGACATCAGTGAGTGCAGGAGACGGATGTGAGTTTATGTTTGCAGAGGACGCCGTAGGTTCTGTGTACCCCGTGAGTGCCAAAGGGGCTTTCCAGTATCGTCAGTGTGACCCAGGATGAAGTCTGAGTGACACAGCAGACATCCAGGTTCCAACCCTTCTACAACAAGTCCATGCCCTCCGCACTCCGGACAGGACCCGTGATCCCTGACTTAATTATCGCAGGAGCCTCTTCCCTGTCCCCCATACGCAGTCCGCACAAGTAAAACACAAGTAAGATGACGCGACTGCTTTGCTTACAAGCCCCTCCTGCTTCCCACACACGCAGAGCAAACATGAAAGTCCTCAGAAGGGCCTGCAAGGGCCTCTGTGACCTGACACTGGCCTGTCCTGCCCTGCTGGCTCTTGCCTTGCTCTGTGCTCTCTGCTGAGCGTGCTCTGCCTCGGGGGTTTTGCACACACCATTTTCCATCTGGCGTGTTTCTTCTCCAGATGATGGCACAACTCTCTTCCTCACGCCTTTTAACTATTTCCTCAAAAGTCGTTTCCTCAGGGGTTCTTCCCACATATCCTACCCATGGGTTCAACAGTCTCTTCCTACCCAGCATGCCTAGCTCTTTTCTTCTTCTCTGTAACACTCGTTATGTGGCAAGGTACCTGTTTGACTCGTTTTTCTTGCTTCTCGTCTCTCTCTCCTGCCGGAATAAGAATTCCAGGAGGGCTGAGATTTTCGTCTTTTTCATTTGTTCCTCTAGCTGTAGTGCCAAAGCTAATGCTCGGCGTGTAATAGACACTCAATAAATTTGTGCCGAATGAAAGCAGATTTAGATGACAAATGTACATATGCACCTACATACGTATACCACTGAGTCCTAGTTTCAGATAGTTGCAAGACAGAGCTAACACAAGGAAAAAGAAGAAAGGAATTTCTATGGGGCCTGCCTCTTCTGCTTTCTCCAGAGATGAAATGTTGTCTGAATAGTAAGAGACCTTTAATTAGTGGTAGTTATGCTCCCGCCATCTTGCATGAGATGATGGGAAATCTTCAAAGAGAGCTGGCTTTCTAGAATCATGTAGTTCACTTGTGCCCAATGCAAATTTGTGAGACAACACAGCTATCCCATGGGTGTCAAGAAGAAGAAATTTAGGGCTTGTGAGAATAATAAAAATGTCATACTGGTTATTATGAATATGTCTTATTTTGTTTGGGGTTTTGTTTTTTTGTTTGTTTGTTTTGTTTGTTTTGTTTGGTTTGTTTGGTTTGGTTTTTGTTTTTGTTTTTGTTTGTTTTTTGTTTTTGTTTTTGTTTGTTTTTTGTTTTTGTTTGTTTGTTTGTTTGTTTTTGGTTTTGTTTTTTACAAACTAACCGTTCCTAGGTTTCTTTTTAAAATGGGACAAGAATCTTTAGGGTCAATTTGACAGAGATTAGCTCTAGGTCAAACCCAAAGTCTGCTTTCTGTGAACTTAGTCTCTGAATTCTATCTCTAGCAAATGTTTCAATGTCATAGCAAAAATTCTTAAGGCCATTGTAAGAAACTTGCTTTAGAACGTCAACTTGTTTTTGAAAAGGAGGTTGAAATTTTGTTTCCCATGTGCGTTAAAATTTGCTTTCCTGTAACTCTGTTGAGAGTCAAAATGTAAAGCATGCTTCTCACATGCGACATCTGTCAGTTCTGTGAATCCCACAGAATCTGCACTGCCAGATGTCACCGCTCTCCTCCCGCCATGCGTCCAGAACCAGCAGGACATCAGAACAGTTGCGTCCGGCTACTGGTCGGCCACCTGGAGTCACAGCGGAAAACTGAGACTGCCGACCATCGGAGGCACACGTGAGCTCTGCCTCCTCTGCGTGTCATTGATGTGATTGCAGTCAGGCGTGTCATTGATGTGATCGCAGTCAGGTGCCTTGGGACCCTAACGGCAAGGAGCTCTGAGACACCTGTCAGGCGTGCCACAGCATTAAGCCGTCTGGGTCCACTTACTTCACCATCACTTTGGATGCTGCTCTAAAGCCATCCATTTTAAAGCCATCCAATAGAGTACTGCAGGCCCGTCCCGACAGCAGAGCATGCACGGTGGCTGATAGCATCGCTCTTCTTGGACCGAATTTTAGAGATGGAGCATGCTGCTTATCCTCTTCGCTTTCAGCAAAACCTCAGGACGCCCAGCAGCGCGTGTGGCCCGTTAGAGGCAGGTGCTGTCGGATGTTAAGCACCTCGTCACTGTGGCTACGTACCCAGGAGCACAATCACGATCTATACATCTTCTCGTCTTCTTCGACTGCAGAGTTTTGACGTTTGGGGGCGCAGTGGAAGTGGGTTTGGATGAGTGCAGACTCTGACACGGTGCTCAGGTGACCCCAGATATTTAGTGGCATGGCCGTCCCTTCCTTTTCTCGCAGGAAGGATGCACAAGAAGGCCAATAAGGAAGTGGTTTTATTTTAAAGCAAACAAACCAACAAAAAAGATAAAGTATCCAAAGCTTTATGAAAAATGGGATTTCAAGGTTAAGGTGGCACCGAACTAGGGTGGTCCCCTGTGTCTCTGGCATCATCATCTGTGATCAGGTCCTGGTCTCGGGTGCTGCAGTGGCATCCTGGCAGCCTGTGGGGGCTGAGGTCAGTGACCAAAGGGGGTGTGCAGCCCACCATGCACGGGCACTGGCTCTGGGGCCTGTGAAGCCTCAAAGCGCTGCAGGCGGACATTTGCCGCTCAGAAGCTAATGACTGGGGGTGCTCGCGTTTCCTCGGCTCAGTCGCAGCCCCTCTGTGGGACGCCAGCGAGTGAAGGCAAGTGCACACTCCACTCAGTCCCGTGGCTCTTTGTGGACATAGCTCCAAATTCCTAGAGTTGGAGATGATTCGTTTATATTCTGCTGCTTCTCTGAATGTTTTGTCATCAAATGGACAAAGTCCAAGGTGGCAAAATGTGCCAGGCCAAGGCATTGGGGGACCAAGCCAGAGGTGGTACAATGTCCTCTGCCCCTTTTCGGGGCACCTGTATCTTCTGCGGGAAGCCCCAGACTGTGAGAGGGACCCACAAAGCCCTGTTGCCCCTCCCTCTCTAGCCCGTATCGCAGAGCAGCAAGCAGCACCCCCGTTCTCCCTCAGCCACAATCCCTCAGGCATTGTGATGGTTATGGGAACAATTAAATATCTTAGTGGCCCAGGACAGTGAGGCATGGCACATCTGGCGACACAGACTGCTCAAAAGGTTCTACGCATTCTATGTGCTTTGCACCAAGGGGCGAGAAGACCACAGACAGACCAGGGAAGGTGCGAGGGTTGGAAAGGACGAAGCAAAGCCTGGCCGGTGGGGTCTGCGCGCCGCTGGGACTCTGAACTTCACGGTCAAGGGCGAGGCGCTCACGGGAGCTGATGGAGCTTTCTGAGAACAGCAGCTGTCTGTCTCATCGGTCATTCAAATTCAGTTTCCATCTCCCAGATTCCATGGAAATGGCGGGATAATTTTTCTGCTGTTTGCAGATAGCAATAAGGAGTCATTTCTCTCATGCGAAGAGACCAACTCGCTGTGGCTCCGTCCCCAGCCTGCCTTTCTGCAGCGAGCCTGGTGTTCGTCATCTGTGCCACCGTGGAAAGTTCCAGACACGATCAGGCTGCTCTGTTGAACATCGCACCATAGCTGCTGATAACATCCACTGCGAAGGGCGGAGAGAGAATCTCCCCAAAACAAAAACTATTCTGAGTGCCGCAGACCAGGCAGAAGGCAGAGGCGTGTATTACACTCGGCCCTGCCATTGGCGTCCCAGACTATCAGAGGGTCAGAGCTCACCGTCGTCTCTGTCTCCGTGTGACTTAGGGATGTCCCCGACATTGAGGTATCATTTGACACCTGCACTAAGGAAGCGAGAGCATCTCCTGGAAGCCTGGCAGGAACGATGATGGAGCCACGGGCCGTGCGGATGGAGAGCAACAGCTCCGAGTGAGGAAGGTATTAAAATCTCCTCGGAGATGGCGGGGATATTCTCGGTAAATTGCAATTGCACCAGTTTTGCTATTTGTCCAAAATCAAATGGTGATACGAAGTGTCTGGTAGGAGGCGCTAGACTATCTCAGGCTGACCTGAGGCAAGGCCCCTCTCCTCCCAGGGCACACGCCACGCTGTCTCCCAGCTCCGGGCCTTGGTCCAAGCTGGTTCCTTTCCTGAGATTGTCTCCCAACCCATCCTCCGTGCAGGTATCATTCGTCCTCTTTAGTATGAGACAACGGCAGTTACACCTGCCTCGCTGTTCATACATATGATGTTCAGACATACGATTCACATCCATCCCGATCACAGCTCTGTAAGGTAAACAGTACTATAATTTTCACAAATCAGTGTCGCAGAAACCCCATAATTGTCCAGATAGTGACGGGTCCTCCCAGGAGGCTCGACAGTGGCCTGCAGGCTTGCTGACGACCGGCATCCGCAGAAACATCAGTTAAACACATATTTATCTTGTTGCATCTCCTAGGAGCCTCCGGAAAGGGAGCCCAATGCCACGTACATCTCTTCTGCTTGGTCTCTGTAGTGTTTGGTTTACGGATAAACTAGGTCATTCTGCCCGGCAGACCTGCCAGGAGGATCTGGTCAACCCCAGCTGTTTCTCAGCTGTCTGTATTGATTTTCGTATTGCTCCTGGCTTGTTTTCAGCTCATCACTTTAGTGTCTTACTTGACAGTCCTCTGACCTAGTCTCTATTGAACCGTTGTTCGGGAATGCACTCTCTTGGCCGGCCTGCACAGAGAGCTGGGTTTCTATAGCATTCTCATCAGCGTGACACTGTAAAGAGGTGACCGTTTAGAGGCGGTGGCAGTTTCTATGGTCACGATTCAGATACTGAGCAAAATGGATCTCAGATTGATGAGCACAGTATGTTTCCATTTTTATCATTTTGTTGCATCTGGATTAACTGGCCTATTTAGTTCAATGACTAGGTATCATTGAGTATGTGCTATCAGGTCTTAATAGGACTGGAAATACAGTGGCAGGTTAAAAAAATATATACAGTGTTCTTAAAATGTGTAGCCTCATGGAAAAAGGTCTTAATTAGTAAACAGCTCAGATAATTATCCAGCAGAGTCTGCAATTGGGCGTTGGCATGAACGTCGGCAATGACGTGTGCGGCTGGAGTTAAAAGACGCACGTGACTGTGGGCACATCGATGGCCGAGGCTCCGTGGAAGCCGCGGCTCTGTGGCCTGCAATGGGCTGCTGTGCGGCTGGCACAGTGGGTGCGAGCATGGGCAGGTGCGGGCAGAGGGCCGATGTTCAGATCTGGACTTCTCCCGTCTCTAACTGGACAATATAGGGTTTTGGATCTGGCTGTAAGGGCGGTGGGGGTTTGTTGAAAGGTCGTCTGCCTTATGGTAAACGAGTGAGCATGAAAGCAGGGAGGCCAGGTATGAAGCCATCCTAGCAGCCCAGGTGGGAGGCGATCGTGGGTTGTGACTGGGGCTGGGTGGGAGCAGTGGATGAGCAGAGAGGCAGACAGCGCTGAGATGTAAGGGGCAGGCAGCATCATGGGGGTGCAAGCACACACGCAACTGAGCTTTGGTACAATAAAGGGTGTACGTTGTGATCCCGCTAAAACACACGTTAGTTTTAAATAGTGAAATACAAAGGTAGCTTATAAGTCACTTTTGGTCTGTAGCCCACTGTCTTTAAAGATTTTACCAATTCTAAGGTGCCATTTATGAAAGAATCCATCTTTCTGAAATCAGGATTATTTTATAATTAAGGACAGATTTAAGCAAATGTCATGTTTGTCTTGTTTTGTTTTTTTTTTTCTTTTTTCTCCTTAAACAGCATGGGACATTCTCAGGTTTTAAATTGATACCATTTAGTCCAGGTGTGATTGTAAGTTTATCCAATGAAAGCTTCTTTCCAAGAAATCTTCAGGGTTTAAGCCAAAAAAGGACCCCAAAGCTGTGAGATTCAGAGCTCCTAAAATCAAAGCACCCTACAGGGCACGGTGTGAAATGTGTCGTATGCCGAGCGCCATTCCCATCAGCTGACAAAGCAGAACAACGGTGACGACAAAGAGTAGTGGAGCCTGTACACACAAGGTTATTATTTGTTTCCTGTTATAAAATTATTCAGCAAGGAGTACGTTTTCAAAGCATTTATGGGAATTAGGCAGCCGAATCCCCTTGTGATGCTTTGAAATTTCACCTATAAGGGTTTAACAGCATCCACAACCAGACTGTAATTATTTTCTGCCTGCCTTCAATGCATATTTTGCCTTTAGTAGTCTCGTATTTCGTATCATGAGTAACGACTGACCGTGGACTCGTTATGAGACGACTCACTAGTCCTGTTGATGTAAAATTTCTTCCTTTGCGAGGCCATCAAATGACGTAGCCTTTCTGGTTTTCTAGAACCGTGAGGTTCTGTGAGGTTTTCTAGAACCATGGCCCGGGGATTTCTATCCAGGCATCTCACCTAAGAAAGGTGCCACTGAGTCATCGTCCCTGACCGACCCATTTGGCTTACAGCCCATTACAGACAGAGAATTCACTTTAAACAAATGGACCACGTGATCCGAGTGGCAGTGAGCTAGAGCGACAATCCAGAGCCAGCCATGCAAACAGACTGAATGGGACTCTTGTCTCTTTACTAGGATTTGAAATGACCTCAACCTGCTCTCCAAGCTTGGTTCTCCAGCATCATTTCTCATTATTTGGGGTGACTCTGTTGCCTTACATGACAACATTGCTGCCTCCTTCGAGTTTTACTAAAATCTCCACCAAAAGGCATGTGTCCCAGGGAGAAGTGTCTGTCGGTGGCCAGGTCCTCCCTACACCCTATAGCCAGCCCCAGCATCTTCGAGTTGGTGATCAGTACTTCCGAACTCTTACCTAACGAGACCAGCTCTCTGCTTTCATAATTCCTTCTCAATCTCCCGATTTTGGTGTAGGCGTTCCTCCTGGATCTGGGCTGTTTACATAAGAGCAACTAGAAAGAGGCGTTGAACGTCTAGAAATAATTATAATGAGTCACTCTATCAGATAATAAATACTTTGCCACCGTCTGGCCATGAAGGAACAAGACAGTGTTCAGGTGTAAACTGATGACTGTGGGAGAGGAAGGAAGGTTGCTAAAAAGGAAATTTTGGGGCTCAGAAATGGGGAGTGGGGGAAGTCACGGATGAGGGTGGAAGATGGGGAAAGCCTGCAGTTTAAACGTGGGGTTCGTTCAATTCAGGAAGCTGGTTAGCTTTGCTCTTCTCCCCACTTAGCTGATCCTCAGACCTACAGAAATATTTACTGAAGTCCTGTAAATACATGGATACAATCAAAGGAGGTTTGCCAGTGTCATCTGAAGTTCTTTGGAACGTAAATTTCATGAGATGCTTTAGGAAAATAGGGTTCCACGGGCTGATAAAACTGAGAAATGCTGCGCCTTCAATTCTCCTCTTAAAAGAGTCGCTTGCTTTAGCGTACTGGAGATGCTGAGATACCTAGATTTTAAAAAAAAAGAAATGATTTGACTTGTTTTACCTTGCTTTTCCAAATAAAAACTTAACTTCGAGGAGCGTTGTTCAATACATTGTTTGTGCAGATTTTATTTTTTTAGTCGCCAGCGAGATTTTTAGAGGCTGTGAATTGAAGAGAAGACCAGCAAGGCCTGGGTTTCCCGTGAGAAGGACATTACTTGGCATAATCAGGAGACTGAGAGAGAGGAAGAGGAGGAAGAGATAATGGACGGGCTGAAACTGACAGGGAGAAGAGGCGAGCTGAGCGAGGCTGCTGTGTGAGGGAGCGCAAACCTCCTCTGATTTTCAGTGACACTTTTACTAAAATCAGAAACGGGGATGGGGAAAGTAATGGACGAGGGTGGAAGATGGGGGCAGCCTGCTCGATAATTCTTTCAGTGTAAGTGTTTTTTGTTTTCGTTGTTCTGGAAAAGTTAAAGCAGTGCTAAGTTCTACAATAAGATTTGTGAGAAAAGAAAAAAAAAAACAAAGATATACAGGAAAAACTAACCTCTGATTTCTGTGTCTACACAGCTCACATGTGTTGTGAGAGTCACTCCTGGTGTGTAAAGGCCTCGTACAGTGCCTGACACCTGTGATTTCAACCAGCAGGAGCGTCATGCCTGCTGGGTCACCACCTTGGATTGTAGGAAGGTCACGACCCTCAAGCAAAATGATAATTAAAACTTTCTTCTAAACATACAGTAATATAGAAGTGCTATCAATATATAACAACAATTAAATTAAACATTGCAAGCAAAAATAATATATCGAGCAACATTTTTAAGTGAGAGGTATAGGAGCCCTTTGGGAATGAAGGAGAAAATTAAAGGATAGGAATCTTTAATAAAAGAAAGATCAAATTGATCCCCAAGAGTGTATAGAAAGGAACTGGATTTTTTTGACCTATTTTAGTGCCAAGCCATGGCCATAATAAAGACTTTGCTGAATTGCCCTAAAATGATAAGTTAATAGTTAGAAAATAGTCACCAAGAAGGTAAAACTTGAAACTTCTCATACGGTGCTTCTAGGAGTAAAATCTGTTCACGCACTTGAAAAAACTTGTGCGATTCTCTGCTCAAGTTGACTGTGAGTCAATTCTATAACCCAGCCATTTCATTCTTAGGTTTATGCCCAACAGAAACGCACATACGTGTGCTTCATGAGATCTGTGTAAGAATATTCGTAGAATCACTATTATTAATAATAAAAAAGTGGAGACAATCTAAATGCCAATAGATAAGTTAACAGTACAACAGATAAGTTAATCGCAATATATTTATATAATAATAATAAAATACTATAACCAAGAAAACATCCCAGCTACAGTTATGTACAACAATCTGAGTGATCTTACATACACAATATGGAGTGAAAGAATGGATATCGTAATTCCATTTGTATGAACTTCCAAAACCTCAAAAGTGGTAGATGGTTTGAAATCAGGATCATTGTTAAGAAGGAAAGGGGTGTGTGACGATTAGGGAAACAGATTTGTATGTTACAAACGCCGGGAAGTAGAACTGTAGCAGCACTTGTGATCAAGACCCAATTTGTTAAAGTATTTATGCTCAACGATACAGAGCAAACAGTCTCAATAATAGACAGGATTATTTAGAAAAGATTATAGATACATATGTGTATTGATAGTAGTTTACTAACCTGTTCATTGGAAGCAGATATGTGTGCAGTATTTACACAGGCCCCTGTAGCACTGAGGGTTCTTCAGAGAAAGAGAACCAACAATATGTGTGTATAGGAATAGAAAGAGGTTCATTGTAAGAAATTGGCTCATGTGATTATGGCGTCTGGTGAGTCTAAGACCTACAGTGTGGGCTGGCATTTTGGAGACACAAGGGGACTGTGGTTTACATGAAGCCTAAAGACAGTCTGCTGGACTCCTCTTGCTCTGGGAATACAGCCTTTCTGGCTTAATCGGTCCTTCACCTGATTAGGTGAGACCCACCCATGTTATAAAGAGCAATCTGCTTTACTCAAAGTTCACTAACTTTAATGTTAATCTCATCTAAAAACACCTTCCAAGGTGACACACAAAAAATTAACCATCAACGTCCTCTACATTTAACAACAAATAGCCTAATGTGTGTTCAGGGCATTGATTTCTAATTCCTACCCTCAGAAAAACTAGTTTCATATCTGATGGATCTGTCTGAAAAGATGTACTTGTCTTGTCCCTACTTTTTGCATCCTAGTTTTGCTTCATCTTTGTCCATCTTTTGTGAGCATTGAAATGTCACTCCCACGTCTGCTGTATTGTACTCATTGCAAAGAATATGCCTATAATGATGAGGTTCACACGTTATTCATGGTCTTCATCCACTCTTTATTGTTAGACTTCCTAGGCAATCCCTGCTCTTAGAATTATGGTGCAGAGCTACGACAGCTAGAGATGAAGGAAGCGCTGGAACGCCTTGTCTTTCTTCGTCTGTGCTGCGATCATGAGGCGGATGAACCATCTTAGCTCGTGTTGCTTCTGCATGGAGAAAGAATAGCTTCTCTCAGGCCCCTTGTACTCCCCAGCCACCCTGTCCCCCCACCTCTCTGCTTCCTTACTCTGCGAGGCACTAGGGATTTTGTCCTGGGGTGGACAACTCGTTGTGGTTCTAATCAGAGCAGTCACGCCAACCTGAACTCACTTCCTCTACGACGTGGATTTTCTCGCTTAGCAGACCACGGACATGTGCTGCTGTGTTTCTCATGACATCCTTGTGAGCAGGAGGGACAACGGAGGGCTGAGTGTGAGCATAAGTATGAGAAACTGCCCTTGACCGAAAAACCATGATCCAAGAGTATCGATTAGGGAATCGCTGTCCTTCCGGAATGCAGGCTGTCTGTGTGGCTGGTCGCAGGGCAGCCTCGCCTTCGCCATTCTGCCTGGGGATCTGTCCAGAGGGCTGTGGGATGTTGGGATGCTCGGAGTCTGGTGGGAGACCCCACATGCAAAAGAGAGCCATTTAACAGCGTTGTGGGGCAAAATGATGGAGACCCTTACATGTGTGGGAGCCGTGGTGTCACTGAGAGCATCTCCCCCTCATGTGAGAAGCGAGGGCCCGGCACAGCGTGCCAAAGTGGGTGAACCCTTAGCTGACTCTTAGTTTCTCTGTCTCTGCCACTTCTTACAGGCGCCTTCCATCAAGTCCTGTAGGGGAAGTTACAGGAGAATATCATTTGTTAAAAAACAAAAAAACAACAAAAAAACTCTCTCCCCTTGTTCCCCACAATCAAAGCACACAAAGACAGGAATAAAGACGGCCGTGACTGTCACCAGTAGTATCTGGGAACAGGGCTGGAGCTGGGCTGTTGCATTCTAACTGTCTAAATCATTAGCATTTTCCACTTTAGAAGGCATATACGACTTTTGTAACGTCAAAAAAAAAACCTGACATACTTCTCAGCTTTAAAAAGAAGTAGACTAGAACCACGAATAGGCTTTAAAAGAGAGCCACTCCCCTCCCCGTAAGAATGCCACCACCTGCTTGCCGTCCTCCGTCTCATTTGCGTTTATACATCTCTCTGGGCAGTGCCAGAGGTCTCCAGAGGATGCACCTTGTCAATTTATCCACAGGCAACTGGTGGATAATTCATTATTGTTCTAATTCATTTCAGAAACCAGTGCAAGGTGTGGTTTTTAAAAACGACAGCACTGGCTGTGGAATTACTGGTGACTTTTTGGAATACAATAGCCCTAGGAAACAAATAGGGGTGTCGGTACCCGGAAGTGGGGTGCCGCTGTAACAGATACCTGGAAACTGTGGAAGTTGCTCTCGAATTGGAAATGGGAGAGGGTAGAAGAAGTTTGCTGTGGGCAACAGGACAAGCTCAGGTCATAGCAAAGAGACGGGCAGGAGAAGTATGGCCAGGAGGGGTGACTTTGGTGAGGGCACAGCTGGGAACGCCATGTCGTCTTAACGAATACATACATTGTCGCGATGGAGTGCGATAAACACTTGAATGTTAAAGACGTTCCTGGGGATGTCTTGGGGTAAATAAGGACCACACTCCTGGAAAGGTGTGTGCTGTTATCGCTGTCACGGCAGAGAATGTGGCTGACTTGTGTTCCACATTGGGTGGAAAGCAGATCTTTAAGATCTGCGGAGGAGATTCTAAGCAAACTATTGGAAGTGTGGCTTGAGTTCTCCTTGTCGTTTATAGTAAAATGTGAAAGGAAAGAGAAGAATTAAAGAGGAGAACACGCAGTGGAAAGGAGGTAGCGCTGGATGACTTGGGAAGCAGTAGGGGTACCAGATTGCGAAGGATGCTATCAGTAAGAAATTCATTGTCGGGAAAGCATGCTCTGGAGAGAAGCCAAGCGTATGGCTGGGGAACCTTTGCTGGAGATTAGGCACGTGACGCATGAGTCCGATTGGTCATTACAGCAGACACCAGCAATAGGGATGGGGTCATCCAGGAAAGGGGTGTCACAGTGCACAGAGATGGTTGGCCCATACCATGTGTGACAACACTGAATCAGCAGAAACACTGCCAGCCTGGGCGTAAGGGGTTGGAGACGGGGATATGCAGAACGAGGCTGGGGTGACACTACTGCACGCCCAGGAACACCAAGAGCCATCTGCAGCCAGAGGAAGCTAGGGAAGTTCCCTGAGCCCTCAGCAGGGGCGTGACCCTGCTGGCACCTTGACTGCAAACGTCTGGTCTCCAAAACTGAGGGAGAATGCATTCGTGTTGTTCTAGGCCATCACGTGGGTGCTAATTTGTTGTGGCTGCTCTCGGGAACTAATGCATCATCTGTTACAGTAAGCCCTCACTTAACATTCTTGACAGATCCTGTGACTTTACACGAAATGACATACACCTAAACCAATTTGACCAAAGGTTAATTGACATAAACAAGAGTTAAGTTCTTTCAGCATGCCATCAACGTCACAATGAAACGAATTTGAAAGAAATGGCGCTATCTGAGCACCCACTGTGCGCTCTGGTTATGCTGATGCCAATGCAAGGATCTTTCTCCCCTGAGCTCAGGCTCTGGGCACTGCTACCCTGGTCCCCCGCATGCTGATGCCAACCTTGAACAGTCCAAGGGAATACACTGCCCTCCTCTCTCCTCTTAAGTGTTCCTGTGAACAACTTACCCGGCATTATAACTGTAAGAAAGCCTTGCAGGCATCTAAATCTTATCGTCTTGGCAACAATTAAACAGAAGTCGTTTTAAGTGTTTCAAAAGACTTTTAAAATTTTACAGCCGGGATGATAAATAAAAGACCACAGGGTCTCGTACGTACCCTATCGGATGCTAATTGTCAGACTTTGCGAGCGAGGATGGAATGATGTACGACTCACTGGCTTCCAATTTCAAAACCTCTTAGACTTTTGTAGGCAGAAAAAAAGCAAGAGAAAGGGCTGGGAATATTGGAGCAGGGTGATGAATCGTTGTGCTGACTTGTATGGATGTTGTTATAGTCTCTCTCTTTTCAGAGTAACATTGGCAGCATGCATGGATAAATACTCCTTTAAATGTTAGAATAAATGGTACAGGAAAAAATAATAATAGTTCATCTTCTAGATCCCATTCTGTGCCTTTTATACAGAATACCTTTAGAACGATAATGGTTTCCTACTCATTTTTAGCTTCACAATTGACGGAAGATTTGTTCATAAAGCACGTATCTAGGACTCTACAGAAATACAGTGCCATGTGGCGAGTGGCTATTGTCCCATCCTACAGACGAGGAAACGGTGACAGAGCATGTGGATCAGAACATCATTTAGAACCTCAGCACTCCGTGTCCAGCCTGTGATCTTTTGGTTTCTTCTGATTGTAGAAAAAGTGACCCAATTATATGGATCCAATCTAGTTACATATATATATATTCCTATGTAATGATTTGGAATTTCACACATAAGCAAAGCAGTGTACACACCTCTTCCTCCAATGGCTTGCTTCTCTGAACATATGTGTTAACACTTTTTCCTTGAAAATGGAACAGGGTGGGGAGAGGTGTGTTTACATTGGTTTCAGTGTGAAATTCCAGCGTGCTGTTACTGTTCTCTGCTTTAAGGAGGAAGTGGCATGTCGTGTTGAATGTAGGATGGTGATTCTTTTAAATGATACGAGAGGATTAGGTAGACCGTATTTTTTTTATGTCATCTAGAACCGATGGATGGGATGACCTTGACCCAAAAGAGCAATTCATTATCACTGAAAGGCCAAGGAAACTTCTAGGAAATAATTTAAAAATATTTATACACCGAGTTCCCCGAAAACCTTAAAAAAGGAAAATGATTCATGATTTGGTGCGTGAAAGACCAATGTCTTATATGCTAGTAATTTGGCAGGTTTACAAAGGTAATTATGAAGGATTTTTTTTTCTTTGAGTTAAATGAATATGGACACATTTTGAGGGAACGTTCAAAAAAGTCCTTTAAAATTAATTATGCAATTTGTAAGAAGAACAGTTAAGGAAGAAATGGTTTAGCTGAAATGCCACCTGGAATATAATCTCCACCTAATAGTAATTTACTTCCAATGAACACAAAGAACACTTCCCAGAAAACTGCTAGAAAATATAACACATTAAGCATATCAGAGTCCTATCTATGTTCTCCTTGCTGCTTTTGATGATGATATCATCATGTATTTCCAGAATAACAACTACTCAGAATATTTGCCACAGCGGAGAGTAGAAATACTGGTCTGTGGAAATGTGTACTCATGAGCCCAAAGGAAGTGGTTAGTCGTGCGATGTGCTGTATTTCTGTCTGTACGTGTACGTGAAAACAACAATGAAACGCCCACTGCATCCGGATGTTTAAACTGAAAATGTAAATTTGAGAGTTAAGATCTGCAAATGTTGACATTGTGTCCGCCTTGACATCCACGGTGTTGCATAAGGAGCTTTGCAGAGGTGACTGTCACTGTACAGGGGCCTGTGCCATGGGGGGCGGGAGCACAGGGGGACCCCTCAGCAGCAGTGGGTGTGGCCAGGGTGTGTCGCTGGGCCTAGAGGTGTAGCAGGCCCTCTCAGAATGCTCAGTCGTCTCAAGAATGTGACACGACCACCTTCCTTTCCGTGGACACTGCCCTGAACTTCCTGTCCTGTCTTTGATGGATGGCCGTTTAACTTTCTCTCACTGACTCTGCGTGCACTGTAAAGTAGCTTAGATTCGGGGAATGTCAGTGTATCTGATGCACGCCTTGATGGGAGGAAAAAGAAAACCGTTCATTTGCCTTTTGGGGGGCCACATCTGGTCCCCAGCTTTGGCTTGGTGGTCACACTGTGGCTTCGCTTTACACAACGACTCACTGACCACTGCTCCTTGTCGCTCCCGTCTGAATACGGTGACAGCCCTCGTCTGCGGTTCCGCTTTCTGTGGGTTCAGCCACCCTCAGGCAACCATCCTCTGAAACTCTTAAATGCAAAATTCCAGAAATAAGCAATGCATAGGTTTTAAATCACACGATGTTCTGAGTAGAATAGGATAAGATCTGTTGTCCCATTCTGTCCCACCCGGGATGCGAGTCGTCCCTTTGTCCAGTGTATGCGCTCTGCATCCACTGCCCACCCTGTAGGCACTTAGCAGGCATCTGGGTTATCAGGTTCATTGTCACAGTATCATGGTGGGTGCACGTAACGCCGATTTTACTTAATAATGTCCCCAAAGCGCAGGAGTGGTGAT